>OOFE01034948.1:11362-23259 GCA_900323365.1 Monocentris japonica | reverse complement strand
TAGACCTGATAAAATGGTTCATGTTAAGGTTAGGCTATGGTGAGGTTTGCAGTAATAAGGGTTAAGGTTGAACATGGTGGTTACGAAACAAATGGAATGTCAAGGCAAACATAACAACGTGTGTGTGTGTTCGTGTTCGTTCATTTCCTCCAGGACATGAAGAGTGCAGTGATCACCCCGTGCAGTCATTTTTTCCACGCTGGCTGTTTGAAGAAATGGCTTTACGTCCAGGAGACATGCCCCCTCTGTCACTCGCAACTCAAGAGCCAATCACCAGCTGCCAGTGGTCCCACCCAAGACACCCCTGCAGCCAATCAGAGCCCGGCAGGGCAGGGAGAACCTTCAGCTCACGAGAGGGAGAAAGACTCCACTGTGTCAGATGATAGGAGGGAGGGAGGAGCAGGAGAGGAAGATGGAGTGAACAGACCTGCCTCATCAGCTGGAGAGTCCTCCTCCTCCTCCTCCAGTGTGCCCTCTGCTCCCCAGGACTCGACCCAGATCCCAGGCAGCCTCTGCTGCCCTCCCTCATCTTCATCATCCCCCCCCTCCTCCTCTCCTCCTCCTATTCCCTCTCATTCTCTGGAGAGTCAGACTGATATTACAGCAGAGCCTCTACCGGTCCCACCCTCGTCTTCCTCCTCTGCTTCCTCCCCTGACATCCTGGACATGTCCTCCTCTCCTCCTTCTCCCTCACACTCTCATTCTGCCTCCATTTCCTCAGAGTCCACCTCACAGGCCCAGGCAGGGAAGGCCTCTGCTGACCCTGAGCCCACCCCTCAGCTCAACCCAGGGTCCCTATTAGACAGCCAGGACTCATCCAACCAGGCTACTGGCCCATCACTGCAGTCTGACCTGCCCACTCTCCCTGCTGAGGGACAGTCTCCTCCCCCGTGCAGCCTCTGAGCCCCATCACAACATGCATACACACATGCATACATACATACATACATACATACATACATACATACATACATACATACATACATACATACATACATACATACATACATGCATGTATGTTTATGCACGTATAAACAGTCTATATGCTCAAGTGGCCAATATTCTCCCTCCTATATTCTACTTGTCCAGCCTGCTGCCATTGGCTCACCCATCATCCTTGCATTTAGAGCAGACATTTAGTTAAATCTGAAGTTTAAATCCAAAACGCTCTATGTTCATTTTGAGGATAAAAAAACTTCTTCACCAGGAATTCATCAATCAGTATTTAAAAAAAAAAAAAACACCATCTTCCATCTTTTAAAAAATGTTGCCATTTTTAGGAAACCGCTTGTAACTTAAATGTGTTTCCATGATACGTGTGGTATATACTTTAATGCCAGTAATGATTTCATCAGAATATACATCGCTTTCTCCATATTTTGGATTTCTTGTTTTGGAATGAAACCCATTTCTATAACCACATACAATATCCAGGGATGTGATTAGGAAACAGGAATGTGGTGATCTCCCCTCACAAATAACTGGGGTTTGTATGCCCCAAAAATGTGAAATTCTAGGGAGAAAAACTGAAGTATCACATCGCTGGGTATTCCCATCTTCTACATTGTTGTATTGACATTCTAAAGCCTCAAGTCCTCCTCATTTCACTCCCAGACATTTCATGTGATTGTTGCTCCTACCCTGTCTTTGTTTGTGCAGCTTCAGACTGCTGTCCATGTCATGGCGTTTGGGTTTTCTCTGTAGTTTTATATATGTGCCATAGAGTAGGCAAACAGGTATGGAAGGAGATGGGGGTTAGTGGTTTATTGATGATGATGATTTGAGCCTACAACATTGTGAGGATTTGTTTGTTTGTCTTTACCTTATTCAACGTATAAATTACAGCGCCTGTCTCATCCTCACTCATCTTTCAAGCATGGCTTGCTCACACACACACACAACCAATCTATCCCAAGCTAGCCATGGACCCACCGATTGTTCAGATTGTTGTCCAAGGCAGGAGCCAGTCGCATCACTCCAGCTGGCTCCTTTTGCACCACTCACAGAAATCCACCCGTTCTTTTTAAGACCATCATATTCTTCCAACTGCTCAGTCTCTCCCATCACTTCACTCCTTGCGATGGAACTACCAGCAAATTGAGCCGCTTGATAGGAAAGCACTAGAAAGTTCGCATTTTTTTTCGTTTTCCCTGCATCTCACACACGCACTCTGTCTCAGTCGGGCCCTGCTCCCAGTGGAAGAGGCAGGTTGGGGAGAAAGGAGTGCTCAAAGTCTGAGCATTTGATGGGCAGACATAAAAACTCAATGTTGAGGCTTGACGCACGCTGAAGGCTGCACGCTGCCACTGTTTGTTACCACAGCAACTGTTTGTTTGTCTCAGATGTTCTCTAACCTTGCGACTGATGTATGTGTTTTCTGCCATTGTTTTATTTTGGTTGCAGTTGCACTAATGTGATTTATACTAGCAATGCTCCAAAGCTGTCTTGTGGCTGTCAGCAACCAAATACTCCTCTGGTGTGTTTTGTATAGGAGGAAACAGCCCATTCTGTTTGTGTGTAATGTATATAAACGTTGCTCTATATGGCATCTATATTAAACCGGAGGAGTGTTTATATATAAAATATGATCTGGGCTTGGGTTCTCCAAAGCATCCCAGTGTTCGGATGGTCTGTGTTACTTTGCAAGCCTATGAACGAAGGCAATCTTAGGACTAAGAAGCTTTTGGGAAACCAAGCCTTCTGATCTGAGACCAGCCAGTGTTACTGCTTCTCCAGTCTGTATGACGTGGCCTCAGGCTGGTGTGAACACTCCAGTGCCCTTTACTGGTAGGAGTGGGAACAGCATGGCCCAGACTGACGGGAGACGCACTAGCTAACCCTCAGCAGTATTAATACTACTATTACAGAAGTTCTTACTATTAAAAACTTTATTATTGACATGGGTAAGTGTTGGCTGCAGGGCTGAGAATGAATACATGACCAATGTAGGATCATCAAACCTGACCAATGCTTTTTGTTTGACTTTGTTTTGTTTTTTTTTAGAGCTGAAATGTAGAGTTTGGTGTATTTTGCACATTGTTCTTCTGAAAGGTGAACCTAAGGACTTATTCTTGAAGGACTTCTCATTGTAAGAATATTAGATCCATTCCTGATAGGTCATAAAACAGCATTTGAAATGGTTACAAAGATTTGAAAGGCTTCATCCACCTTTTGTTTTTCCTCGTCAAGCACTTGAACAGTCATATGCAGAGATATCACTTGCAAGATGAAAACTGGCCAATGGTCCACAAGGTGATGACAGTCATTGGCCAATGTATTTTATGTGAATTGTAATCAAAACATTTGTATTGCATCATTGAATGAATTGACATTGTGACATTACACCATGTTAGAGAAATTGCAGTTGTTGCAACCACTCCCTGTGTCTTAAACTGACATCGGGACAGTTTCATTTCAGATTTCATTAAAATCACCTAAAATCACCTCTGATTACAGCCAAAGGATGGCCCTCTGCGTAAAATACATGGATGACTCCTCAGGTTCTGCAAGATCACTTTAGCGACGTGTTCTTCCTGTCAGAAACGCAGGCATCAAGAATGTAAATCATAGTGTGTTTTGCCATTTATCCATCTACATCAATGTAATATGAAATTAGCTTTTTATTATGGGTCTTTATTGACCTGGATAGTAAAACAATGACACTATGAAAATAAACCAACTCACCATCACTCTACTGTCATTCCTAATATTTGTTCTCTTACTGTATTAGTTAAATGTAACATCTCCATTGAGCTGAGAGTGTTGAGGGCTGGTATGTGAGCTGACATTTAGTCCTAGTCATGCATTTGCTCCAACACTGGGACAGCCTACAGGGTGAGGGTAAAAAAAAACAAAAAACAATTGGGACTGGTCACAACTTTAATTTCTCTATTATGTTGAAAATGTAAGCAGATATGTCATTGGATAGATAAATCGCTAGCACTGGGTACGTTGGCCACATTTATTTCTTGTGCGTAAATGTATTTTTCATGAGCATTTAGCAAAAAGAAGTTGGCGCCGCTGTCCCAATACTCAGATGTGTCGGGATTCAGATTTTTATCCAGAAAGCCTGATCGTGGTCAGGGCTCCTCTGAGCGAGGCACCCTGCAGATTGTTTTTTTTTTTTTCTTGTCACGTCTTTTTCTTTTGTCTGAGTTGGTTTTTCACACATACACGTTAAGGACCTGCTCTCTAAAAACCTGATTCTGAATGCCAGTTGTATTCTGTTAAATGCTCCATGGTTTTTGGAATTTATGCCTGGCGTTGCCTTGGTTATTTTACAAAAACTGAATGTCAGAAATAAAATGAACCATCCACTCTGGTCTCAGTTTTTTTCTGTCAGTAATTGTATTTATATTACGCAGTTGTCTTAACTTAGTGGTGCAATAGTGCAGCACTTGCTTGGACATATTAAAATTGTTCATTAGTGCATGGTGGAAACCCTGGTGAAACTGGGAGGTGTGGTCTTAACCAATGAGCAAAAAGGTAGAGGAAGGGATTGATGTAAACCAGGATTCAGATAAAGATTAGTTTGCAAACTAGCCAATGCACAAGTTGTTCTGAGAGCTGAGTCCCTCAACAGATCCCTACTAGGAAGGAGAGAAAACATTACTCATCTTAGCAGAGGTGTATGATTTGTTGTAATAATAATAGAATAAAAAATACCACACAGCAATCTGCTGTGAAAATGATGATCATATAATACCAAGAATATAATAACACTAAAATAATATTTAGCAACATATCACTTACCCTATATCAATAGATGCAGGGATTCACGCACATGGCTTATCAGACAGACAAACCATAATGATGCTGTATTTACAAAGAAATATCACCTTCATCTTCATTTCATTTAGAATAAGACAAGATCAGCGCTATTAACAGATCGTTGGCTTTCAGTGAAAAGTCTAATCCAATCGTCCTCCTGTAGGTGCAGCTTTCAGACATATGATGGCGCCATTGTCTTGTTTTCGAAGGACTCGGGTCTCCGCTCAAGGAGACGCACCGTGTGTCACCGCAACTGGAAAGAGCCGTGCAAAAAGAGACATCGGTACCGGGAAACCGGGGAACCCCTGGGAATAAATCACTATAATATTCCTACAGTATTCCTTTAAGGACCTACAGTGTTTCTTCGGTGCTCAGTAGTGAGTTTATAGTGACCGTATTGTACTTTATTGTATTTTCTGTCCTATGGTATTCCTATAATATTGCAATAGGAACTAGGGAGTTTATAGTGTCCTTTTATGGCTTCGTTTTTATCACCTATGCCTGGTATTTCTATAATATTCCTATAGGGACTCATAGTGTATTTTTTATCTCCTGTGGTATCGCTATAATATGCCCTATAGAGACTTGTAGTTTTGCTGTGATATTTGTATAGTATTCTTCTAAAATTAATTATATGGTTACTGTAGTTATTTTTCATAAAGGGTCTTCGTGGACACCATAGTAGTTACTTCATTACTGATCACATTTCAAACGATATATTTTTTAAATTCTTAATAAAAGAATGGCATGGTCATCAAGCGATGATGCACTGAGAGAGGGAGGGTGAGAAGGAGAGCGTTGCATCTCTCTTTTACTATTTTGATTAAGTTGCATGTTTATCCTGTTCCTAATCGATCCGAGCACAGGGCTCGTCACCACCTTATTACACCCCCCAACTGCCCCATAGTCTAATTATTGTTTCCCAATTGTGAGCTATCCTATAGCTTATATGGATTTATTCGTCACTGTCTCTTCCTCCCACCAGGCTGGAAACTGGAGCATAAAAGACTCATATTCTCCATAATCAAGGTCAAGAGCGTTTTTCAATAACCTTTGGGAATTAAAGCCTGGAACGGCGCCAGTTTGCCCTGCCAATCATTTTTACTGAGTAATACTAAAGTTGTTGACCTTTTTTTTTTTTTTTTTTACCGTCATCGATAAATATTCTTTGGCTATGTTTTATTAAAAAATCTTTGACCTCATCTATTAATATTTGTATTTTGTTTTTGTTTTTTTTTTTCTTGGCGGCATCACAGGATAAATTGTTTCAAATACCAGATGGTGCTACGGGGAGAGACAAAGCAGGACAATCTGGTAGCAATTATCCTCAATTATGTTCATTGTTATTTTGAGCTAATTATTGTTATTGTCACTTTTGTTTGTGTGGCTTGCGGCGGATAGCCTGCAATAAGCAGGCCTACAGAAGACAATAGGAAACAGGAATATGGTTTGACGATGAAATATGGCTTTCATAATTGAGTCTAACCAGTTGGTCTAAATAAAACTAAGAGGCCAAATGCATTGGCTGTGTTTTCATCTCAAATCTTATAAATGTCTACTGCTAGGATTAGTCTTATTGATACTCGAAACGGGAAAAAAATCAATCTCATTTCAGTGTTATAAATTACACAGTTTTTTTTAAGATAGTAAAAACACAACCTTCATTATATGGCATTGAATCTTAGAATTATTTCGGTCATTCCCAATATGACAGCGGGATATGGGCTTGTAAGAAATGTGTGCTGTGAGGCAAATAAGAGTTTTTATTTGCCGAATAAAAAAATAACAGGCAAATTATCTTTCCCTATGCCTTTGTCCTAAAGTTCCCAATGTTATATTTTAGTCTGCTTATCCTACAAATTCAGAAGTGTTTTTTTCCATATTGCATTATTTCACAACTGAGAGGTACTCTAGTAGGTGAATTGTCCCCCTTGTGTCCCAGGGTGAGGACAGGTTTGGGGGTTTTAGCTGTTATCCGGGCGCGACGGGGCGACCTGGTGGTCAAAGAGACGGCGCTTCAACCGGACTACTCGGGTTTAAGGCCCGTGTCAGCCAGCATCCTACCTGCTCGAGTAATACCCTTGAGCAAGTCAGAGTCAGCAGTGGACCCCTGCCCTGGGGCGAAAGGAGAATTTCCCAACGGGGATCAATTAAGTGATTTATTATTGTTTTGCACCTGAATTAATCTACACAAGTGCAGAATTGCGTTTTGTCTTGGAACATTTCTGCGACACATGCGTTAGTGAGCGCGTAAGAGCCCTATAATAGGACATTGCGGATTCCCAAACAGGGCAGAGGGGTGTGCTGGGATACAGGGAGGACAGCAGAGGATAAGGGATGGAGAGGGGAGAGGAGGGGAGGGGGGGTGATGAGTGGAGGGGCTCCGTGGCCGCATGGGGCGGACCTGCGATCGCCTTTGTTTGGGGGCGGCTCCTCTCTTCTCCTCTCCTCCCCTCCCCTCCTCTCATCCCCTCCTCTCATCCCCTCCTCTCCTTCCTTCCCATCCTCCTTCTCTCCCCCGGGGCGGGAGAAGCCCGTGTTTGGTTCTCAGAGAGTCCTTTGGGAAGAGTCACAAAGCGTTTTCCTCAGAGAGGAGCGGAGAGGCAGGAGGGAACCACCCGGAGGAACCAGCTCTGCTTTGGACCGATAGACCCAACATGTCCTGCACCACTCCGCTGTGAGAGAAGAAAAAGAAAACAAAGAGTGAAAAGAGGAAGAAAGACTTGTCAGATAATGATGACATCTGATCTGGGGTGCTAGCTGATCTCTCTTTCTCTCTCTCTCTCTCTTTCTGACAGCTCAAGGGGAAGGCTGTGGATCTCCAAGCGCTCCGGGAAGGACTTAAACAGCTCTCCACACCGGGTCCGTCCGCGTCCTGTCGTCTGTCTGGCGATTTAAAACCTTCTTTGAACTGTTTTGAGTCACTGGATCCTACTACCGCGACATGATTTTCCTTTCGTTTTAGCATTAACTCCCTCCTCGGGGTGAGAATTACACGGATAAAGTGTCACTGCTTAGTTTCTTCCGAGGCGCACACAGCAAGCCGAAGCGCACCCACGTTGTTGCTCCGTACTCAGAGTGAAGGAGAGGGATTTAGGAGAACAAGTGCATCTAAACGCGGACAGAGACCGTGAAAAGGGGGACAGGGACCGAGCCACGCGGGGGGACAGAGGCGGTCTGTTGATGTTCGGGATCCAAGAGAGCATCCAGAGGAGCGGCAGCAGCCTGAAAGAGGAGCCGCTGGGAGGCATGAACGCTGTCCGGAGCTGGATGCAGGGGGGCGGTGTGCTGGACGCCAACACGGCCGCCCAGAGGTGAGCCCTGCCTGGGGTGGGGGGACCACAACCATCCTCCTCCCTTTCCTGAGACCCAGGAAAGTACGTGTGTTGTTTTTTCGCAGGACCCCGCAACCATGTCCAACCGGGGGGAGGACAGCTTCCTGCGTGGGGTCTCACTCTGTCTTTGGCGCTGTTGGGAGATAATTTGGATGTAAACCGCTCCTGGGACACCAGCCTAGTCCATTAAGTCAGACACTTTGGGGAAATTAATGTTATTGTGCAAATATCAAAACCCACAATGCCTTGACACACAATTTTAGGCCAAACAGTTGCAGGATGGCAACACGTGTATTTGCGCAATACATTTTTATGCATATCGTGCATCATATCATATTTTTCACACATTGTAGGGATTTCTGATCACGGAGCCACTAGGAGAAAGAAACAAGCTAATAAAATGAAGGAAATGTATTTTCCTTGTCCGTTTGTAGACCTATTCATTCATATAGCCATGTAGCCAGTGATGTAGTGGCAAATAAAAAGGTGGATAAACGATGACCTGCAGTCACATATTATCAACATAAACAAATTCAATTATTATTTCCAGAAAAACACGAATTCATGTTTTCCCCCTAAAAGACCCTCTCCCCATATAACTTGCATCTGTTTGGTTCTACTTATGATGTGAACTATGAATTCATGAAGATCTTTATAAAGATTTATGTCAGCATAGAAAAGGGGAGTTATCTGAGTTTAGGTGGGTTTACCCTCCACTACACGCTGCCTATCGGCTTTGGTATTTCCCGCTTAATTTTAAAGTTAAAACTCTTTGCAGCCAATAATCCTAACACCGACTCGTCCTCGCCTGTGTATCCGCAGTGGAGTGGGTCTGGCCCGGGCTCACTTTGAGAAACAGCCGCCCTCCAACCTGCGGAAGTCCAACTTCTTCCACTTCGTCCTGGCTTTGTATGACCGGCAGGGTCAGCCGGTGGAGATCGAGAGGACCTCCTTCCTGGGTTTCGTTGAGAAGGAGAAGGTCGGTCCATAAACTCATGATGGTTCACTTATTATTTCTGTATTAAATTCCCTGAAGCCTGGGCTAATCAACCAATATGAAAACAGTCTGAAGACCTGGCAAGTCTATTACGGTGGTTGATTTAGCTGTTTGATATTACTGATATTACTGTTATTTGTCTTTTTAATTTTATTTCAACCAAGCATTAAGTGGGATTGTTGCATTATTTAACATCGTGCTGTGAAACGATGAAAACTTCAGTAGGCTCTTACAGTAAAATTCTAAAAATGTAAAGTGGCCCACAGTTATATTATTATTATTATTATTATTATTATCGTTGTTGTTATTATTGTTATTATTATAGGCATATCCATAGAGCCACAGAAGGCATAAATAAGACATAATATAGACATAAGTCAAAAACAAGGTAATTCAAAGCTCTTCGCTGCATTTGTGCATTGGCCAAATTAGAAAATCCGTTTCTACATTTAAATTGTTTTAATTTACGGTTCAATTAAAAACAACCACTTGTTCTAGATAAACCACGACGGGGCGACCGGTCTCCTCATCAATTATGACACTGTTTAAATTAGAGGAAATTTAGAGGGAGAATTTAGTGTTGGATTTATTTGCCCTCCAAACATAACCAGTAATTACAGAGGAATTAAAAAGCCACAATAACGGCGTGATTACACATGGAGAAATTACAGGGCGACCCTGCTTTAATATCCCCGTTATGAATATAAATCACAAGTGCCTTCAAATGCATGACCGGTGTTGAGAATTCAATAACGTGGATGCAGGCCTACATTGTGCTGAAGCACGCGAGCTTTCTTTGTCGTCCTAATATTTCAATAAACAGCTCTGGGTTTGTTGTGTGTGTTAAGGAAACGAGCGGAGAGAAGACCAATAACGGGATTCATTACCGCTTGCAGCTGCTTTACAGTAACGGTGAGCGAGGGGCCCCAGACAGCCTCACACACACACACACACACACATTACGCACATTTGAGTTTTACCTTCTCTGTTTTGCACGCGCAGTTACACACCCCGCAGACACGTCTTAGATTGAAATGTGGAAATTATGTCATGTCTTTAGTCCCCGTGTCCTTAAGTCTTGCAGAAGGCTGCAGGCTATCACACCAAGTTTATTTCTGATGACAGGATAAACGCGTTGTAGTCTACACTTTTTTATTAATTGATTTTTTTTGTATAAAATGTACTATTTCAGCGCAACTGTCACCGCCAATTCATATCAGTTTAGTTGTCGCATTGTGGCTTAACTATTGTCGCTGCTGTTGAATTGAATTTGTCCATTTTAAAGTGGACATCTTGACTGTTTCAGCTGCTGTCAGTGTGGCTGCATGTTTGATGGTGTTGTGGTTGTTGTGGATTGTGTTGTTTAGGCCCATCCAGCTCAGTCTAGCTCTGGGATAAAGCACAGCACAAGCTGGCTAGAAAAGCTCACCACAATTACAGCCTGTTCTGTTATAGGTTACCATTATCACATGGACATAAGCCAATGCATATTTACAATTTGTACACTCTTGTTTTGTTTTGTTTTTTTAATAATTTGATGTTTGCCTTCATGTATATGTTACACCAACAAACCAATTAACAATTTATAATGATTTTATGGGACAGACATCCTGGGCCAAAGATCAAGATTATGAGTCCTTATCGGGGATTAAAGACAAGTTTCTCTGAAGCTATTGTTTTTCTTGCGTGCCTGTGGCAGACCTGGGCTCAGTGTTACAGTGAAACCCAAAAGGTATTTGATGAGCAGCAATAGCCTCATCTTCAACACATGCCGTCCCTTAAGATACATCTGCACAGGAGTGGAGGGTCTAATCTTTTGTAATGCAGTCGCGATCACATTATTAGGTTTATCTTAATCTAAAGTGGCTGAGCGTATAAAATCTATGTAGAGTTTATGATTTTCTCTCTCACACCCCCTCTCTTTCTCTCACTCTGCAATCCAACAGGCATCAGAACAGAGCAGGACTTTTATGTTCGACTCATAGACTCCATGACAAAACAGGTAAGAATATCTTAACACATTTAAAACACACACACACACACACACACACACACAGAGATCCGTCACCTCTGAGAGCGTTCTAGTGTTACCTCTCTGACAATGAGCTGTTCCACTGATCTGCCTGTACTCTGCCGCCCTCATGTATCTTTATGTACGTATATGTGTGCACACAAATGTGAGTATGTGTGTGTGTGTGTGTGTGTGTGTGTGATTTCAGGGGTGTGGGTGGGTGTTTCCAGAGTGTGTGGGTGGGGGCACACATCTCATGGCTTTAGGCGTTTGCCTGTACTTTTCTAGCTGTGATTAGAGCGAGAAGGGAGCGAGCGGGTTGTTGAGAAACAGGAGAGTAATTCTGTTGCTTACAGTGGGAGCTGTAAAGACGTACAGCACCTCTGGGATTTGGTCTACCAAGCAGCAAACGTTTACTGATCAGATTCAATTTTTTTCTGTTAATGTTTGTGTTTTTGTACATGTGTGAGAGAGACAGCAAGAGATAGAAACAATACAGAGACAGGCAGACAGAACAACAGACAGAGAGACAGACAGGTTTAGTGTTTGTGTTAGACGATCCTCAGGTAAACAGTTGGAATCAAATCTGTTTCTCTGGCACAAGAAACAGTGAGTGAGAGTTGTCTAGCTGGTGAAATGCTTTGTGTGTGTGTGTGTGTGTGTGCATGTGTGTGTCTGGCAAGCCTAAGGGGCCACACTGTTCCCTAATAACACTGTTTAGCTTGAGCTTGGTGGGGTGGCAGCCAGCTACACACATACACACACACACACACGCTCTTACTCG
>OOFE01034945.1:21846-39263 GCA_900323365.1 Monocentris japonica | reverse complement strand
TAGTTTGCGATGGTGTGGTCTGACCGTCAGTAGTCAACGAGGGTGTGGTCTGACCGTCAGTAGTCAATGAGGGTGTGGTCTGACCGTCAGTAGTCAATGAGGGTGTGGTCTGACTGTCAGTAGTTAATGAGGGTGTGGTGACTGTCAGTAGTTAGCGATGGTGTGGTCTGACTGTCAGTAGTTAACGAGGTTGTGGTCTGACCGTCAGTAGTCAATGAGGGTGTGGTCTGACCGTCAGTAGTCAACATGGGTGTGGTCTGACTGTCAGTAGTTAGCGATGGTGTGGTCTGTCAGTAGTTAATGAGGTTGTGGTCTGACCGTCAGTAGTCAATGAGGGTGTGGTGACTGTCAGTAGTTAGCGATGGTGTGGTCTGACCGTCAGTAGTCAACGAGGGTGTGGTCTGACCGTCAGTAGTCAATGAGGGTGTGGTGACTGTCAGTAGTTAGCGATGGTGTGGTCTGACTGTCAGTAGTTAGCGAGGTTGCCAGGCAACAGGCAGACAAACAGATCAGTCTTGGTAACGAACCAAAGCAGAGAAGAATCACGACCCTGCTGCCTCCTGGAAGAATCCACAAACTGAAAGGAACTGTTGACAGTTTTAATGTATCATATTTGATCATGTCTAATGAAGAAGAGGAAACAGGATCTGCTGGCCTCTTCAAACCTCACCCTACCCTTACAGCCTGGATGCAGGCTTAACTCTGTCTGTCAAAACTACAGGTCCCATTGGTCAAATGGTTTTAAACAAAGATCATTTATGTTTAAGAAGATGGATCACGGGCGTCCTTGTGTTAGTCCTTATTATTACCACTGTACCCTCATAGCTTGGTCTCTCTGTTCTCTCTGTGTAAAGTACTTTGGTGTAAAATTAATTTTAGATAAATTTGATTTGTTTTATTGTTTCAGTGAATATGAATCCTGCTGTGTATATATTTGTGTATATATATGTATGTATGTTTTGCAGGTATTCGGCTTCATAGCAACGTTCCTGATGGCTGTTAGTTTGTGGACGTCGTACAAAGTGACCTGTGGCTCCCAGCAGACTGGTAGGTCATCCTGTGACCTTTGACCTCACAGGGAGTCGTCTCGCTGTTCGCTGATCTAAGAACAGTTACGATGTTTTGGGCCTTGACTGATTTACTGCTTTGATAAAACTATGGTAAAAAATATATTACTTTTATTATTAATAATTAGATTGTACCTTGTAACAAAGCTAAACAAAGTGGTTGCTAAGTGACTCATACTGTAAGTAATGGCATTAGTGCTAGTTTAATTTTTAACAGTTGTTATAATAGTTATAATAATAATAATAATGTTATACATTAATGTTAATGTTATACATTCAGCCAATCAGAACTAAGAACCATCACTATCTGTTTGCTAGTTGCTATGTTGAATTGTAGTTTGTTATTTTGCTCCATCAGACACTTTAGTCACATTGGGGGTAAAAGTTTCAACACTTTAATGTCTTATTACATTAGCATCAAACCAAGCTGTGTCCTTGGTTTCAGTGAGGAATGCTAACTATGCTAACAATGCTAAAAAGGCATTTAAGTGTCATGAAACATGATCAACAGCAGTTCAAGATATCAAAGCATCCTTTGACCAGCATGAAGTCATGGGAAGAAGATTCACATGACAGAAATTATTCTTGCCTCAGCAGGAGATTAAGTGTTCTTTCTTTCTTTCTTTTCTTCCTTCCTTCCTTCCCTCCTTCTTACTGCCCTTGGTACCTTTCTCCTTCCCTCCTTTCTTCCTTCCGTCCTTCTTCCCTCTCTCCTTCTCCCTCTTTCCCCCCTCCCGTATTTCCTCCCTTCCTTTCTTCCATCCTTCCTCCCATCCTTCCTTCCTTCCTTCCAGGCGCGGCTGTGTAATAAGGGATCAAACATGAAGAAACCAGATGGCTGTATCATTAGATTGCAGTGTCCTGGTCATTTTCTGCCTAGCAACCGCCTGGATGATAACTGATTGGATAATTATACAAACTGCAGAGGTAATGCAAGCCTGTCAGAGTAGCAGTGCTGATCCAGGACCAGCAGTCATTCACAACGGTCTAATGGAAAATAGAAATATCCTGGAGCAGCACTAACACTCTGATGTGCTTGGTAAATATTAATAGTATTATGGCAGCAACAGTATTAAATATGATAAATGATAAAATACTCATAGCTTCACGTCTTCTGCTTTTTCTTTTGATGATGAATGTTATCAGACCTACGAACCCTGAGGAAGGACGAAGGGGATCGGTGTGATCAGATGATGTCACGTTGATGTTAAGGGTGCTGCGTGCATCATTTATAGTTAATCAATCAATATGAATCAATATATAATAATCATATTACCAGTGCTACTTTGGTGTAATTACTGGTGGATACAGAGGGGTTTTTAAATGCAGAATGGAGTTTTAGTTCTCCCAACATTTCTCGGAGCTGCTCTGAAGGCACAAATAATCTCACTGGTTGAGTTAAACCTCAGTGGGCGGAGCCAAACGTTTTTCTGGGTAGGTAACATTAGACTGAAGCCCAGTGAAAAAGACAAGCGGTAAGAGAGGAGCTAGCTAATGTTATGAAGCCTAGCGCTCCAATGCTAACTGAAATAATACAGTCTAGCCATACTATCTAGGTTAGCTAGTTAGCCTAGCTGACCTTCCAAATTCAAACTAGCCATACTAAGCTATAGCCATCTAGGTTAGCTGGTTGTTTGGCTCCGCCCACTTAGGTTTAATTTAACCAATGAGATTATTTTTGCCTCAATCTACAATCTGCAAAAACAAACAAACCAAGATGTTATTGATGGGTGTGGTTAGTGATGAAGTGAGTAATTCTGCCATTTCATATTTACAAATTGGTAATATTGATTACGTAAGAACAAATTGGGCTTGAGATGGGATGGAGATGTTACAATACTGAGATGTTTCCAGCGGAGGGCAGTAAGAACTACCTTCCTGTTGGTCAAATACCAAATATCTTAGTGTGAGACTTATTTATAATATCCAGGGATGCACCGATACAGCTTCCACTGCTGATACAGATTGCGAGTGTTATTTTTAAGTATTAAATTAATGATCTAATCCATCACTTTTACTGAGTGAAGAGTGAAGACTTTTTGTTGATTTGTGCTTACTGGACAAAAATGTGTTTGGATTTTAGTATATGGATCATTTTATAATATGATTCTTTTTTTAGCTGAGTGACTGAATAGCCATTAGCAGTTTCAGTACCGGTGCATCTCTCACAGTCTAGCACCCTTTACTAGCCATGATTGTCCCAAAACATTTTCATGGAAAGTTAAATATTGCTGCATTTAACTTTCCCAATTAAGAGTTCGGTATTTTTTGTGTTGACTGACTTCGGGCCGTCTAGCCACACAGGAGGTAAAACGTGTGTTTCTGCCAAAGATACTTTCTTGGACTGGCCAAGACATTAAAATGCTGCATATAAGACGCTTCACTGTAACGATCCAGCTGCTGTATTTTTACCTTTGGGCCTGGACCTGTTTTCTACACAGTTACGTAAATGCTTTATTACTTTATTACAACTTATTGAATGCTGATACCATTTCAGATTAGTACTGGCAAATACTGAACAAGTTCCAAAAATGGAACCAGTTCCATTTTTACTAATCCATTTGTTTGGGTCATCGGACTGGTGTCAGATACTGTATCTGTATCGGTGCACCCTTTATTTCTAAAGCCATTGGACACCAAGGTTTTCCTGGAACCAGAATGAATTTAGTTTTATACCATGTTATGTTGAGACATCCTCACTGAGTTTGGTGCCTTATACAGAACCTGTCCTGTCAGTCTGGGTCCAGCCTTGGTTTAGAAGGCTGAGTATGCTGATCTAGCACACATCGCCACAGATCCACATGCAGATGTGAGCATGGGCAACAGAGTGGCTTTATTCAAAGACAAAGAGAGCACAAAGCTAACGGCCTCGCATGTGATGGTAGCAGGAGTTTAACCAGTGAACAGGAGAGCTTTCACTTGGGTTGTGGCTTAGATCAGTCACACTGTGGAACCTACAGTGAAGTGAAGCTGAAGGCAGGTTCAGCGGTGTAACGTCCTCAGGCGGAGATGTAAGCTGGAACTGTTACGCAGACGACTCTCTTCTTCAGCACTTTGCTCATTTCAGAAACGATGCCTCACCACCGACGTTGATCAGATTCATTCTTGCTCCAGGCCGAACAAAGCCAGACTGTTTACAATATTTATTTGAGCATGTGTTTTTTATGATGCTAAAGATTTTGCTGTTCTCACTGATGGTGTGATTTGATACGAGGCTTCGTGTCCTCAGGGAGCTTCTGATCAGCGCTGGCTTCTTGGTCGCAGCTTTTCAATGGAAAGGAGGAGCCATGTTTTGTAAAAGCACTTTGAAGGTGTTTCAGAGCTAAAGGTCCCATATTATTCAGTTTCTGTGATGTTGTTTTTCAAATGTTCATCTCAGGATAGATTAATGTTCTTCATGATGTTTTGCAAATAAATGTAGTTTAGTTAAAAGTTGAATTGAATTAGTTAAATTAGTTAATGTCCTCACAATACTGGACCCTGATTGGCTGACAACACCAGCTCCTCTAGGTCAAATGAGGTCAGCCTGCTGAGTGGCTTTCCAGTTCAAATGATGCAAACTGTCCTGATTGGACGGATTTCAGGAAGTCTTTAGTGAGGGAGCCAATCAGGACCAAGTTCAGTTGTGATGCGTTTACTGGAGTTGGTCTGAAACTGCCTGGAAAAAAGGGTGGTTGCTTGAAAATGCAATCACTTTAAATTTAACCACTCAAGCAAAATCATATTTGAACAATGTCTTCAATAAACATCTTTGATCATATATGTATAAAAAAAATAGATGAAATTTTTAATTCATATAATATGGGACCTTTAAAAATATTTCAATTTTTAGCAAAACGCTCCTGTGCCTCAAACAAGCTTCAATAGTTTGTACAAGCATGTGCTGCTGCTGCATTCACATCATGTTGCAGGAAGCAGAAAGAATGGGAAGCCTTCCCATTGCTCCGACCTGGAAGCGTTGTCGCGTTCAACTCATTGGGAACCCCTTGGCTAATGCTAGCTATCTCCATAGCAACAACTAGTTAACAAGTTGTAGATTTACAGCAGCCATGTTTGACACACTTCCATTATTTGTACCATCAGGTGGGAGATATCGGTGCCTTCAATAACTCCCATAAGACATGAACGCGGTATTAGTGCTGCTAGCTAACAGAAGCCCAGTGGATGCAGGAGTTAACTCTGTCCAGTCATCATGGACCACCAACACTTAGAGATACCTTGATATTTTAGATTTATGATTATTATTTGATGAACACTTTTATCCAAAGTGCCTTACTGTGCCTTGCTGAATTTTAACATGGGTTGCACTGGTGTGAATTAAACTCTTAACCCTGGGAGTGTTGGTGCCTTGCTCTACCTGTTGTTCTTCCACTTAGAAAGGGTCCTACATTTGTCTGTGATCTAGTCCTAAAATGGCTTTTTAGCACGGTTAGCGTTCTTCTTTGTAACAGATGGGTACTGCTAGCTGCAAGTTAATGAGCTAATGTGGTTTCAGTGTGAAATGCTAACAAGTCGGTTTTCAGTGCATTACAGGAAGTTTTCCTCCATATTCTGATTAATGCGGCTTGTCAGGAAAACTTTGATCTCCCATTAGAAATGAATGGGAGTGACGCGTCTGCAAAACTTAAATCCCCCAAAAAATCTGCCAAAAAAAAATCTAGTGAAAAGAATTAAACTAAAATGTAAAATGTCAAGGTATCCCTTTGGATTTCTGCTGGAGAAATGAAGTGATTTTATTTTTTAATTTTCTGTTTTAGAAGAAAAGATTTTCTATAGTATGTCAACAGTATTATACCATTGATTCACCTGACTGTTGTTTTCTACATTTCCTAAGCGTGTTCAAGCTACTAGTTATGATTTGTTGCACGTTGTAAATTAAAGGCTCACTGCACGAATTTTGTTGTTGACTGTGGTTGTTCATCAGTAGCGTTTAAGCTCAGGAGTGATGCTGCCCCAAAGGATTTAATTGTGGTCACAGTGGGGAAGCAGTCGGTTTATACTGAAACCAGAGCAGTTGTAGTTCAGATCTCTGAGAAATCACGCTGAGTGGACAAAACATTAGGAATGACTTCCAAATACTGAAATTCACCCACTTTTGTACAATCCATGTCTCAGAAACACCAGTGGATTTGTCTAAGAGAAGGCCAACGAGCCGTCAGTTAACAAGGTGCCCGGAGGTCCTGGAAGTCTTGAAATGTCTGAAATGATTTTATCTATACTCAAGGCCTTAAATGGTCTTGAATACAGTTAAATGTTCTGTTGAGAAACGAGTCCAGTCAGATCATATTCTGATAGTCCACAGTTGTTTTCATTTTCATGCTTTCATTCATGTGAAATTGGTCATAATGCCAGTCATTCTAACTGGAATTAAAAAGGTTTTAATCTGACCAGTACAACCAGTCTCCTACTGGTTCCACTGGGCAGCTCATCTGGGGCATTGGAGGGTTCGTCGCCTTGCCTAAGGGCACCTCAACAGTAGTGATTGAGGATGGGGAGAGGGTTGCTCATTCACTTTCCCCAGCCATTCCTAGGATTTGAACCAGCAACCTCCTGGTCACAAGCCAGCTCCTCCGATTTGCCACCATCTTAACTTTTAAAGGATCCAGTTCAAGAAGTGAAGAGGATATTTCCAGTAAGAAGTTAAACTGCACCACGGTGGCCATCTACACAAGCCGGGGGAGGAGATGTGGGCGGGTCTTGTGTCCACCCTGCTCCTTTACTAACGCCATGCCTTGTTAGTGCATGAGTGTTATTCCTTTGACATGTATTCAGTTTCCTCCACTACGTCACCGACGTAAAAATAGTCAACCAGGATTCCTGCAGCAGTATTATTTACAGTCTCATTCATGAGTCTGTCTGCCAACACGACCTGGCGACTTCCTTGTACTATTTAGAGTCCAGGCCTGATGTGGTTTCAGATCAGGGGGCCTGCAGGTCCTGAAAAAGTGTTAAATGGTCTTGATTACAGTTAAATAGTGTTGAATTCAGTTTTAGAGGTCCTAAAGTGTTGTGGTCTCTTGGTGTCCTGTTGAGAAACCAGTCCAGTACTGAGCTTCACAAAGCTGTTTTTAGTAGCTGCCATTCAGAAACCAGCTGCATCGAAGGCACAAAGAGGCATAACCAGGTGTAAGGAGAACAAACCTGGAGCCCTGAGCAACAGAAACCAGTCATCTGGTCTGAGTCTCCTCCACCCAGACCGGTTTACGTTTGGGGAAAGCCAGGGTGGAAGAAAGAGAAAGACATGTAGTGTTGCAGGTATCCCCCGCCCCCCTCTGGCAGCCATCTTGGATGTCCCCTCTATAAACAGCTGGTTGTGTTTCTGTCCATCTCAACAGAATTGAATCTTCATGGTTAACTTTCTGTCTGTTTCTGACTGAACTGATCATTTGATCACCTGATTGATTTAGTGTTTAGATCATGAAGCTTGTTAGCTAGCTAACCATAGTATCTGGTCAGCTAACCATCACTGTCTTGTTGCTAACACATCTGGTTAGCACACTAGCTAACGTAGCTAGCGTTAGCAGTGGCTAGTAGTCCCATGTTAGCCTGCTGGCTAGTTAGCTAGCTACCAGTTTGTTCAGGTTCACTGAGCTGACTCTTCTCCAGCTCCAACTCAGAGTGTTTTGGAGTAGAGACTAGGGCTAAAGACAAGACAGTTGACTGAGTCACAGTAACCTACATTTGGAGACAAATCTACCTGATCACACTGTTCACTTTTACTGAGAACGTTACTGGATGGATCTACAGACACACCACAACAACCTGGTTCAGATAGTCAACTGGTTCTACTGACACATTACTAACAGGATTCTCCAGTGGCTCCATGATGGAGCCAGATGTTGATATGAGACTCTACTAAGTCTTAATTCATACACTGCTGGTTAGTTCTTGTAGCGAGTGGGTGTCCAGCAGAACGAGTAGAAACTAAGACAGGATCCCAGCGAGGAGTGTCGGGACAGGAGGGAGAGTGGAAAAATGAGATGTGGAGTGTTTGTTTAGCTGATCGAGGCAGGGCAGGATGGGAAGTATGACTCACCTCCCCCTCCCAGGGGCCTGCTCGTTTCCTTTTCGAAGCCATAAGTGCTGCAGCAGACCTGCATTCAGCAGCTGTTCCTCTGCCTCGTCTGTACCCAGCATGCATTAGTCAGACGGCGACGTGCAGGAGGAGGCAAACCCAACCCAAATGAGCACGAGTTTCCCCATAGGATTCTCTAGCAGGGTAAAACAAAAGTTAAAACAGCTTTGGAAACTGCTCACAAGAGTGCCTAACAGATAGGGTACTTTAACCCCCACCAGCAAGCACAGTGAATAAGTTGCTGAGTGCAGCTCTCAACCATAGTTTTGTCCCATAGTATTGACAAAACCAGGTCAGACCAGTCAGTGGTGTGATATCAGTTACAGAAGTAAAAATGAGCAACCCCCCTCCGGGTACTGGCCTATCCTTTACTACTCCCTACCCATCTTCTGAGGCACACCAGGCTCGAGGAGACTTTAAAAACTTCAGTAACCAGTAACCCCGCCAGAGAAGCTAGTCTCCGCCTCAAAAGTAATAAAGGAAAAATAACAAAAGAATGAACCGCAGGAAGGACCGATTGCTCAGTCCAGCTGGATCACTCATCCCATCTAACACAGCACTCAGACAACCAGACTCACCATGCAAGAACTATACCCACCAGAAAAGGGGGAGGAACCACACTGCAACAAACAAGCAGAGGATTATAGTCTATATAGCCCAGAGGAGCCCCCAATGTTACAACCCCAGCTCAAGGGAGGCAACATGAAGGCGTCACAAAACAAGACTAAACATGGTGCAGTGCTCGCTGTAAGAGAGAACAGAAGTGGAAGGGGTTTTAAAGTCCTGCCAGCAGGTGTCAACAATCAGGTGCTAATTGAGACGTCTGAGTGGCGTTCCTCAGGGAACCCACCAGTCGGTTCATGGTTTTACCCTGAATTACTTTGACCGGATGTAATAAGATGATCAGGGGCAGGAAGGGTTTTTATGGCCTTCCCCTTTTTAGTTTTATGATTACCACTATCCATCTATCTCCTGCATTTGATTTTGTTTTCTATAAAATGACAAGATTAAATGTTTGAAGTACATTGTTGACTGGTACTTGAATGCACCAGTTTAAAAACTGGACTGCACGTTTTAGTTAAAAAATTCCACACTTAATCCAGACCTTCATTTCTTGGCTCCACTTGCAGCTGTTAGTGTTGAATGTCTTGTCTGCTGTTTTTCACAACAACAAATATAGCAATGTGACATGAAAGTGGGTCTGTAACTATATTAAATATGTCGTCATTGATGTATCACGACTGAAAAACTATTATTCCAAACCAGATGGGCAAAAATTGGACAATTTCAAGACCGCAGTAAGAATCCTGTTAAAAGTTGTGGCACCTTCTGGACCTGAGGTGAGCAGAGTACGCCACCTGCTGGAAAAAGGCTTTCACTGCCAAGGTTTCAACTGTTGGGATGAGCTGAGATGCTGCGTTCAATTGACCTGAACACAAATCAGACATTTAGACACACGGAGACGAGATGTCTTGAAAAGGCAATCGCTGGCATTTATTGCATGATATAATAAAATAATCACAATAGTTGATGAAATGAAAATATAACAGCATTTAAAGACAATGTGTTGGTCGAGTTACCTACTCATGTTCTAAATGTACAGTTGGAAAAACAATATAGGAACCACAACAATATCCTGACTATATTACAAAACACATTTTTAATCTTTGACACGAGGAACACCGACGTTTCTACTCGCTGCACCAACCTGAGGAACTAAGTGGAAGACTTCTTCAGTTGCGCTGCGTACAGAACAGGTTGCTGGATTGTCTGACGGTTGTTAAAAAGCCTTAAGAGGCACATGGAAATATCGTCAAAATAACAGACACTCAGCAGCCAGTCATATTACATGATTTCTGAAAGACATGACATTTACACATTTCAACTATTGGTCGCCTCAAAACTAGCAAGGCCTGCTGGGATGTTCTTTACTGTTCATGTCATTTTTATTGCTTATCTTTTATTGATTATAGTTTCATTGTCTGTATTTTGCGGTTGTATTGATTACAGCTTCATTTCATTATTATAAACATGATAATGTTAACTGCTGCTAGACTTAAACATTGCAGAAATAAATGGATAATGAGTGAAGGAATGTAAAGATGAAAATATTTTCACATTTCATCTTTGAGTAGCTGGAAAACTGTATTTTCCATGAAGCCTGATGGTGGTTGATGTCACTATTTAACTGTTGGATTCAAATTGCAGTCCATGTCCTTTTCTGGGCATACAAGTTAAAAAAAGCAGATCTTTTCTTTTAAAATGCATTAGTGTGTCACCAGAGCCTGGAGGAGCCTGGAGGAGCCTGGAGGAGCCTGGAGGCTTCATCCTTCCATGGGTGAGTTTTAATATGTCAGAAGGCTGGTCGGTATTTACACCAAAATATTAACGCTTCAAGAAAAATTAAGATGGCCGTAAAAACCCAACAAATCGAATCAGTAAAATCCAGTCAGGACAATAAATAGTCGACATCACGTCGTTCCCACCTTCAGAAACCCCTTTATCCTGCAGAAACATTTTCTTCATAATATTAAGATCAGAAATTACTGGTTAAATTTAGTGAGCATAAAAAAAGATGCTGGTAGATTGAGGAAGATACAACATGGTGACGTTCATCATATACACGACTAAACTATTTGACCCATTGAGAAGTGCATGTAGTCAGAAAACTAGAAAACAGTTTTCACTGTGAGGAGTTTAAAAACAACACAGTCCTCAGCCGCTAGAAGCCAGTGGTGTGGTTTCACTGCGGGACCTCATCAGCTGATGGGGGATTAATTGGCCCTCGTCTCATGTCGGGACGCCAGGAAATGTTAAAAATCACACGACAACGAATCGGCTCAGGCGCAAAAGGCAAAACTCTGCTGCACACCTGATCAATGCAAAAGTCATTTAATGGCAGCGACTTGGATCTGCTGCACGAGAACGAAGCTAGTTTTGATCTCCGCGACACATCAAGTGTGCTTTATTTTAATTTGCTTCGAAGAAACTTTTGGAAGGTTTCTGTTCGCTTGTTCGGGGAGCGAAGCCACACCGGGAGGCCAAACTGAACCTGGCTGCTGAGGACAGTCACATAAAAACAGAAAAGTTAACAGAATCAAAACACATAGTGAAGGAGATTGGTGGGCTTAGGCATGAAGACAGAGAGCTGTAGAAGCTCAGACCTAACATGGATCCTAGCTGACTGATCGATCATCATCGATCTGCGATCAATTCACTCCAGGAGTTAGCCACATTTTCTTCCTCAACAAAGAAAACATATTTCAATATTTAATACTTTGAAAATCAAATATTGCAATAGATTTTCTTTGTCTGCTGCAGTCCTACACGTGAACCTGTTCACCTCATCGGGGGCGTTCATTCAACCCTTCGTCTTAAAAATCATTTTACAGCAGATTGTTTAGTCGTTCTTTGCATTTGGTGTCGGTTTTCATTCCCTAAAGACCTCGTTTAAAAGCTTTTGTTATCTTGCTTGTTTTCTCCTGTTTTTTTAGATTCTTCTTCATGTATCTTCTACTTATAACAGAACTTCAGAGAGTACACATGCTGGTGTCTTGTTACACTAGGGGGTGTTCTGAACTGGGATCATGGGAACTCTGTTGCTGTAGTCATCACAGCAGCCTCCTTGGTGTTGCTGCTATGGTGAACTAAAACGACAAGCTTGGGTTGAGAGTCTTGGGTTGAGAGTCTTGGGTTGAGAGTCTTGGGTTGAGAGTCTTGGGTTAAAAATTGGCACCTGTTGGCACTCATTTGCTGGTAGTATGATGGACGGATGCGTTGGAAGTGTTGGGGAAATCATGTTGTCGCTGCTCCGTCTCTTCTGCTGAAGCTTGAAATTTCCTGTGTATTCTCAGACCCCTGAACACAGCGTTCACAGCTTATTCTGTTCCGTTGGGTCCCGTGTTGAGTCTCTCTGTCTCATGCGTTGCCGGCGCTGCGTTGCCGTTGCTGGCCTCCGGCTTGCCGTCTTTCTTCCAGGGAATCCCGTTGTTCTTCAGGAAGAGGGCGGCGTCCACTACGAACACCGCGGTCGACAGGAAGCCGAACACCTGAGAGAGAAACACACAAAATGATGCCGAGAACTCTGGCAAACTGGTTCCACTGGGAGCTGACCAGTACAGCACTGAGCAGCTCCACTGGACCAGTTGGGTGTTAAAGGAAAACTCCCAACACATTCAGGAGTTATTTAGTGATGAGGTGTCAAATGTAATCTGATTACAATGATCATCACATTCATAACAGGATGTGATCTAGTTATTAGTTAGTTCTTAACCACATTTCTGATTATCACTTTTAATAAGTTAAAATCTCATAATAAATGTAATAAAACTCAATAATGTAATATATGAATGTAACAGGGAAAGTTATGATGTAACTTTTATTACATTAATGGGACATTTATTGTGTTAACAGGATTATTACACTCTTGACTGCAAATTGTTATTATGGAGTGAATTGTGGTTCAGAACTATATTTGAATACTTCATAAAAAGTCCAACATATTTTACAGAATGTATTTTCATATTTTGTTTTCAGAACCAAAACCTGTCAATCATGTGGTGCACCAATATCGTTCTGCTCTGAGGCTGCTGGACGTCTTTATGAAGTACAGTATGTTTGTTGATATCCATGCCATCACATATAACAGACATATCGATATGTCGTCTTACCACAGCGACTTGCTCCAGAGAACTCTGACCGTTGTTTGCAGCAAAAGCAATGGAGGCGATGAGGAAGAAAAAGGCGATGACAGCAGTGTAACCGAAATCCTGCACACCGAGGAAGAGGACGATCAGCCTTCGTCTCACCACACAAACTCACTAACTACAAACTAGCAAGTTTTATTCCTCATCATCATGACTGAATCATACTCCTGAATAAGGTTTTCATCATGTGACACTTTCCATTACCGGCTCATGTTAGGTCAGAGCTGGCCACGCCAAGGTTTGACTGATAGATGCTCTTTTATCATTTCTCTCCTCCTTCTTGTTTTTCTTAATTTATTTTCCTTTTTGCCCCAAAATGCCAGAAATACAAGTCTAAATCAAATCCCTGGTTCTCAGATCCAGATAGTTTAAAGCTGAACGCTACAGAAAAACAGACTAAAACACAAAATCTGTATCACATAATTTCCCCAATTCTAAGAAAAACGTGACTTAGATCTGAGTTCTGACTCCAAACTAACAGGTTTATATCGTTCAGTAGCAGTGGATCAGATCAGCGGTCAGGATTCTGACGCTGAATTGGGCCGACAGCATCCAACGTGTCTGCAAGTGTCACCAACTTCAATTGAAGTCTTTTTAAAGACATTTTCAATGCCAGTTAGAATTCAATTTAAGACCAAATTCACATTTGAAAAAAACGTGAAAATGAAAACAACAGGAGACTATCAGAATCAGGTCAAAGAACGGACTCGTTTCTTGAAGAACACCAACTGTATTCAAGACCATGACACGCTACATACCAGGATGGGCCAGCAGCTGATGCCGACCCTCCCGCGCAGCTTGGTGGCGAGGAGGATGAGGAGGAGCAGCGTGAAGAGGAAGGCTGTGCAGCTGATGAACTCAAAGAAGTAGAGGGCGGTGCAGCTGACGCAGCTGGTGACGAATTCCTCCAGGACAAAGGCAACCAGGGATAGGAGCTGAAACAAGCACATCATCATCATCATCATCATCATCACCACAGTTACCACACGTCTCTTTGGTTACACGGGTTTCAGTTTCTGGGTTCTTCTTCGTTTTCTGTACTGTTAGTTGTAGTGAATGCGACACTGCGGTAGTGGAAAAATAAGTCCTGCTGGTACAGCATGACAGCAGCACTCACAAGGACTACACTTCAGAAGAGCAGGGATATTGACTGATAATCTCACAGCCTACAGCTCAAGCTTGTTACCAGTAGTATGTTGGACTCTCTCCAAGTCTGCACAGGAAAAAGTTAGAGCACAATTTCATTTTTAGTTTACTGTGGTGGACCCTAGCAGATCTCTCTTTACCACCAGACACAGTCCACAAAATGATTTGACACATTATCTAACATTGTTATCAACTATTTCCAGTGTGGCCAAGAGGGGCTTCACTTCATCTTCATGACTTCATTCCTCTACCTGTCGTTTCCTCAGAGCTGATCCTGATCCTGGGCTGCTGGTGGACCTCAGCATCTCCACCTTGTAGAAGAAAACATCCTAGCTGTTTCCTTTAGGCCTTTATCCATCATCCCTATATTCCCTATATGATGACATGAGTGTGTGGCAGTTTGATTCTGCGTGTACATTTCTTTTACACAAAATGGATTCAAGTGAGCAGTTGTCTCAGTGGTAAAACGTCTTTTTAGCTAGAAGCGAACATGTGCAGATACTGGTGATCCGCTAGCATGACGCACCCGGTCCCTTGCTTGTGAACAGATCTGTAATTTAAACTTTCACACAGGCAGCCAATCAGGGCCATTGGTTTGCTGTGATTCGATTGGCTGACAGTCAGAGAGCGTGCACGGTGGCCAGCGGGGACCAAGTTTGAGAACAGGCCACAACACAAAGACTGAATTTAACCGAGGCTTTCAAATGTCATCGTCTCAAAGATTTACTGCCCAGTGTGGCAGGTGACTCTTACTGATCTACCGCCAAAGGAAAATTTTTACCAGCATTTGACCCCAATCCCTCGAAAACACCAGGTGGGTGTAGTCCTAAACTAGTGTTTTATGACAATATTATAAGAACACCATTTTTATCACTGCAACCTGCACTAGAGCCAGAGCTGGGACCAGAGCTGGGACCAGAGCTGGGACCAGAGCTGGGACCAGAGCAGCACTGCCACATCCAGTCCAAACAGACACAAGGCTCTGTCTGTTGATGTATGAGGCCTGGAACAAAATGCTCCCATCAATAAGAAGTTTGTTCGGGCTTCATCATATGACAGTGGACTGCCGTTTCAAACGTCCCCCTCATAACTGGGTCGGGATGTCAGGTACAACAGGGACACATGAAAACGATGCAGACTAAAGGCTGTTTCACGCTACATGTTGTCCAGCCAGCGTTAGTGCTGGGTGCTTGGACGAACACATCAGGGATCAGTGAAACTCCCTTGCTGATGTTTTGCCTGTTGACCTTGATCTTCAGGGATATAAAATGTATTCTCGTGCAAGACACTCAAATGAGGAAGCTCATGCAGGAACAAAAATGATGCTCAACTTGATTTCAAATGGATTTAGAGCCTAAACACAGCCGACATTTCCCAGAGCCTTCCTCAGGGTTTTCTGCATTTAAGTGTCTTGTGCTGTTGCTTCCTATCGGGCTTCAACGCACCGCCACCTCATACTGGTTCAGCAGTGTTTTCTTGATGATAAGGACTCATAATGTAAAAATACCCCTTCTTTGCAATGTTTTAAAGCTACATTTCAGTTCAAGTCATCACGCCTACTCCAGGCAAAGTCGCACTCTGGTCATGGGCAGTTTTAAAGCGTCCAGAGCTGCACGCCCCCCATGAGAAAATACATTGGCGATCCACTATATATGTTCGGATGATGCCACTGTAAGTTGGCCATTTGGAAATAGGTGAGGGGTTTATTGTTAGCATTAGGGTACGGGTCTAGGTCCTGTGATATTGTCACATTTATGTGGGAGTAGACTATATGTAGCGGCTTTCAGCACTGTAGATACTGTCTGTATAAAAGACAACCTGGCATCAAATACATCAGGTTGGTTGGTCAGTTGGTGAGTTATTAAACATATTTTACTTCCTTTCTCCTGTTTCACTGCAAGATATAAAGAACATCAAACGTCAAAGTCATTCAGCCAAACCCACTTCAACCACCAGTAAACTCCAGATCTGGAGAATGGGTGCGGCTGCTTCCTAAGAAGCCGGCTGGGCATGGCTTAACCACACCGATGAGTCAGCATGTTTGGGGCAGAGGAAGGAACATGACCACTTCCTGTTGGAGCAGAGATGGACAAACCTCTGTCAGGCTACTGACACTGACACAGCATATCACTGCATACTGCTAATGGAGAATCAGAGTATATTGGTTCTTTCTGATGATTTAAATCATCAAAAAAGAAGTTGTGCTACTATAGAGACTATCAGGTGACATAACCCCCTCTGGCGGCCATCTTGGAGGGCCTCAGCTGTTGAACAAAAATGTTGAACTAAAGATCCAGAGTCAAGTCGTGATTTACTTCAGTTTATTTAATAACAAGAAGCTGAGCTCAGGAGAGAGCAACACCCAAGGTAGGGTCTGTAGATCTCTGCCAGGGCGACATCTGAACAGAGGTTAGAAAGAAAAGGGAGGACAAGGGGGGTAGCTTCTAAACATCTACAAGGTCATGCTAACAGTTTAGTCTGAACAATCTGTTCTGTGTGAGAGTGTTTCTGATCAGGAGCATGGGTGAAGGGCTTTCCGCTGTCTCTCATGGACATGCCTTTCAGTATAGTGTCACGCAATCCATACCTTCATATAGGAGCATCTCACCAGATAATACAGCGTTCATATATGAACTTCTGACCTAGGTCAGTTCATCATGTCACACCAACACTAAAATCTATACTGAGGATATATAAAGTCTTCAATAAGATACATAAATTCTTCCACCTCAACTCTGAACAGCTGGTTGTGTTTCTGTCTCAACAGAATTGAATCTTCATGGTTGATTTCTGTCTGTTTCTGACTGAACTGATCATTTGATCACTGATCATCTGATTGATTTAGTGTTTAGATCATGTAGCTTGTTAGCTAGCTAACCATAGTATCTGGTCAGCTAACCATCACTGTCTTGTTGTTAACACATCTGGTTAGCACACTAGCTAACATATCTAGTAGAAGCTAGCGTTAGCAGTGGCTAGTAGTCACAGTCACATTCAATACCATAGTTGTTTCTTGAGATATGAGGATACGTTGCGAACAGGAATGAAGTATAATTCCTATAATATCACTGCTCTCACAGTACTGCAAGAATAACTGGTATACAACACTCAGTTCCCATTACACAGTTGGGTTTTATTGTAGGAATACTCTGTTAAAGTGTCTTTGAGCTGGAAGTTGGGTTATAAAACGTTCATGTGTTCATCAACAGAGACAGGCCCTCAACCACAGGGCTATAAAAAGACCTTTACTACCGCCTGACGTCACCAAAAAACACTAGGACAACAGACGAGCGCTAACTCTGTGATACATGATATTTAACACAACTAGGAAAACAGGCTGGAGCAGAATAAACTAGTGTGTGTGTGTGTGTGTGTGTGTGTGTGTGCGCAGTGCCCTTCATTACCAAGCTACTTTTACTCAAC
>OOFE01034945.1:1617-18671 GCA_900323365.1 Monocentris japonica | reverse complement strand
TACAAGTCAGCTCATAACTGAAAGGGCTGGTCTTAGATCAGATCATGTATCTAGTAGATTAAAATATGACTCTGTACTGTCCCTGAGGTCACCTGAACCCCTCAGCAGCAGTCGAAAAGAAAAGAAATCCATTTACAAGATGGTGGATTGATTCATTTATTCCTGGTAATAGAACCAGAACTGATCGGCTGTTATGGCTCTGCCTGTAGCCGTGAACATTGAGAGGAGCGGCATGAAAACAGCCGTTAGCCACGTGAGCTAACCTAGCCTAGCCTAGCTTAGCGGCATAAGGCCTTGCACCAAATAACTGTACATTACATAAATACAGCGGACACCAAAGCGCGTGTTGTGATTGGCTTGACCACAAGCACCAACACCCTTCCCATGAAGCCCTTCCCTGAATTGTTTGAATCTCCTTTTGAAGCCATTTTGTTTGATCAGGGTTCAGCTACAGCATTTAACACTGATAATAATTCTTCTCAAACCTCAAGTGCCTTTCCTCAAGTAAATGTGTATGTTTTGTTTCAATCTTGCATCGAGGCCCGTCAGGATTGGTGCTGAAATGAATCGTCCAGGAGACCCAGACTGATCAGCTAACCTCCCAAAATGGATGTGGAGCATTTCCATGTTTCCTGTATTTTTTCCCTCTGTGGTGGTGAACTCTCATTGGCTACTGCCAGTGTCTGTTCAGATTTGAGTGGTTGACCAGCTCAGATGACGGGAGGACGTCAAGACGTGTCCAGATTTCAAACATGTTTGAAACAAGTGTGCTAACACTTCTTAGGTGCTCAGGGGTTTGCATCAATGGAGTGGCATAAAGAAACAGCAAATATACACATGCAAGTCAGACTGCACCCCCACTCATGGACACACAGATCCCAACTGATCCCAACCGATCCTAACTGATCCCAACTGGATCTGGAGGCAAGAAATGAAAGTCCAACAAATCTAGTCAGATTTAGTGAAGGACATACAAGACACAACAGATCACATCCAACACTCAACACCCAGAACCAGCATGAAGGTCCGCCAGTCTGACTGCTGGAGAAACGTATCGGTGTTGCATCTTGGTATGGTCGCAGCTAAAGACCATTCCATCACTACATGCATTTGTGCAGCAGGTTTCAGTTGCAGGTGAGAATCCAGCTGTGCAACGGAACAACGCAACGCCGGTGGTGGCTTTACGGGCGCCAGTTACCTCAGGCTCAGGATAGATGCTGTTTCAGGGCAGACAGCTCCTCAAGATGAGTGACAAGCATTGAGTCAGAAACTGAGGGGGAGGAGGGGGTGGGGCTAACAATACACCTCCTGTCTGGAGAAGAAAAGTGATTCTGATAAGACCAGTCTGTTACATGAAGTCCAAGTCTTGACAGGAAACAAAGGGTCAAAGCTTATTATTGCAGTCTGCAGCTTAGGGATAACACCGCCTCAGAGAAACATCTGAGTATTGTAAATGCATCTTTAAGGACCGCTGCGTCTTGTCAACAACATCAAAATCACCTCAGATTTACCAGAGGACAGCGGAAACCTACTGACTATGAAAGAATACTGACACATCTCAGTATTTACAGACACAGAACAGGGAGAGAAAAATATCTGCACTCCCACATCGCTGCAGATCCTCTTTTTTGCAAACACACATCCTAATGCACAAGGCATGTAAGGGCTGGGCAGGAAGCAGCCCCCGGACGCCTGTACTCCTATTGCAACACCGAGGATAAGGACCAAGGATATTTGCCGATGACAGCCTTTTCATAATTTAGCCTCCGTGCTCAGAACAGAAAACCAGCCAACGCTCAGCTTTACAGCACTTTCACTTCCCAGTTAGAAACCTCCCAAGATGCTGCTGGATGAAGAGAGTGGAGTCAGCCCGCGGTCACCCGCCCTGCTTGGCTCTCATACGACTCACTATGTGCAGATACGTTTGCCAGTGAAGTCCTTCTTTCTACATATGAAACATTATTTGAAGAAGTATCCCAAGATGCAACACATCCATCATTTAGACTTCATCGTTGGTCTGGTATCCTTTTGCCAACCAAGGACTTCAGTAAAAAGTAAAAGAACAGTTGTATCTTGATGTTGTGACAAAGTGAGAGGAGATACTCTTGCTATGGAATAGTTACGCTTTTATCCCCCAGACGTCCACCTAGTCTAGATGGTTTCCTCTGCCCTTTCCCTCCTGAACGCCTCCTTTCATCATCGCACTGAACTGTTTGGTTGCCGTCCAGCGACAGGTTGTAAATATCAGACGTTTGATCAGATTAGATCTGATCAGATCGGTCTACGAGTCGATCGGTGGGGTTCAGATTGAATCTTTAAACTCTTCACACCACCAGATCATCTGTTTGGACCGTCAGTCCCGACCAAACCTTAACTCTGGGATTCCCCTCACAGTTTTCAGGATGTCCCAATATGGTGTTAGCAAGCCTGGGACCTGTGTCACATGTCATCCCTCCTGCCTCACCCAGTCTTTCTGTCAAAGGCAAAATGCTTTAAAAAAAAAAAAAAAAAAAAATCTAAAGGAATAAAATCAAACGTTCTCACTGCAGGACGGTCTCCAACCACTCGGCCACCCTGCCGTCATTTTGTCCATGAAGACCAAGGATGTTTTTCTACAGAACCAGTGCATGGAGCTCGATCTCTTGTGAAAAGCTGTGAAAGTCATTGAGGAACCAGGCGGTGCCGGTGACAGGACGACGGCAAGCTTCACTATCAGGAGTTATGAAGGAGGTTTAACTAAAAGCCAATTAAATGAACGTGGCTTCGAACCGCAACACAGCGAACACACAGAATAATTGTTCCACTTCCTCAGCTCATTCCAGGGGCAAACCAAACCCGACCCTGGACCGTCCAGCTGCCACGACTTCACTTGTTATAAGGAGGTCAAGTCAAGTTTATTTCATACACGGAGGAAATTCAAAGTGCTTTACATGAGAGATTTAAAAAGAAAAGGACATTTAAAAGAAAATAAAATCAGTGCAGACAGGGCATTTGAACATTCAGTTTTTTAAAATATACTCAAAACATGACAACTTAGTCCGACTTTACTGTTTGTTTTGGGGGGTGTGGGCACGTCTGCCACCACACCGAAGTAACCGGGCTTACCTCCAAACCAGGAGGATTCTTCAGTCCTTTTGTTGCTTCCTCAATAATCTTTTGTTTCTTGTGTCCCCCCCCATCTCTTTTTTCTAAATCTCTCTGTTTTGAATCTTCATCTTCAATCCCAAAGTGTTTTAAATCTCTTGTATGGTGTTTTAACCTTTTAATTCCTGTTTGAAAAAATGAATGAAATGGCAGGGAAAAGATCTCCACTTCACACCATACCTCTACACCTGCAGCATCTGACTGGATCACAAACTGCTACCCAGAAGATCCGGTGAGGAAAGTCAGCTTTTAATTTCTGTGCTCCGATCAAATGGGATGAAACACAGGCTGCTGGGACGTCCTGATCCCTTCACTGACCCTGAACTCCTCTTCCACTGTTAATATCATCATCTGATGTTCAACACATTCAGTCATTTAGTGAGCAAGTGTTGTAATTTACTGTTTTGGTGAACCCACTTTCCCTCAACCTGCCTCTTCTGCTTCTGCTGTGATTTCCTACATTTCCCAGAATGCCTTTCAACAACCACCTCTAATAACTTGTGATTACTGGAAGAGGAAGAACAATTTACAACCACTTTCTTCAATATTTGAGAAGATATTTTTCTAATGCGAAACAAGCTTTTAGTATTTGAATCTCCAAATAAAACAGAGTTGCTAGAAGTTTCTCTCAGGTACACATTTCATACCAGTCACATCCACTGTCTATCATCAGGACAGCAATAAATACAACCAGTGAGAAGAGGCCAGACTCGAGTTACGGAGGAGCAGGAAGTGACACATTTCAAAATAAAGCTGACTTTCAATATATTTGGCAAATACTTTGTTTCAGTTTTATCGTTTAAATCTCTCCTCAAAAAGCCTTTTCATGATTTGTTTCATCTCACATTTGGTTTTTATTCTTGCTCCTGTGTTGTGCATTTTTCTTTTTAATTTCCTTGTTTTAAATTTGCTCTGTTTTAATGTGACTGTATTTTCACTTTATACATGGCGCTATGTTGTTGGTCTGGTCTCCCTCAAAAACTGACTGTTACTCTCAGTGGGACTAAACTGCTGAAATCAAGGTTAAATTGAATTAAAACACTACAAGAGAACAGAACAGAGTCAGGAGTATTTAACTTACCACTTCAGCGACCTTGACCAGACACCTCAGCACATCCAGGCTCTCTGTTGGGACCGCCAACCAGGTGGATCTGGGCTCAGCAACGGTGGTGGGGTTGTAAACCTCTGGGGTGGCCATGGTGGACCTGGGGAGGAAAACGTGTCACATCCCATGCTACGAAAATACACGACAATCTGTTCTCCTCAAATACACCGATGACAACAAATCAGCACATTTATACTACATTTATTTCAGCCTCTCTAAATGCATTTCTGGTGAAAGTCTGCAGGTACAACTACTTTGTTTACATCGAAGCAGTTTTTAAGTATTGTGAAAGTGAAATGTGTTGGCGGCAGTGTGGGATTTCGGCCAAGTACTGAGAAGTGAAACCAACCAGCTCCAGTTGCTGCAGCGTGTAGAAAGTAAACGTTAAAACAATTATTTTACTGTTCATAAAGGTGATTGGCTCTGATCAGGTAGCGGCGACACGCGCTGTCCTCCCGTGCTGGGACACCGTCACACCAAACGCCATTCAGACGTAAATTCGGCGTAAAAGTGATGCCGTTTTTTTTCCAATAAAATCTCTACTGTTAGGACTGACTCAAACTGCTGTCTGCCGCCCTGCACGGCGTTCTGGTGGGAGGAGATCGAGAGGATAACAGGCGAACCAACTTTAAAAGTTGAAACCTTACGGAGGTAGGAGCCGATCGGGCTGTTGGGGTTATGCCGACCTGACTTGTGGCTGCCACGGAGTCAGAAAAGCCCTCAAGTCCAGTTCTGTCTAGCAGGTGCGGTTGGTTTTCCGAAAAGCGCGAACGCATTAAAAGTGTAGCGTGACGTTTGTCCATGAAGAGAACGGTAAACCTCCACTGGCCTACACTCGAGTACACATACATGCCAAACAGCTAGTTAGCAGTAACTAGTTGGTAAACTGAGACTCTTTAGAGTTACACTCACCCGTCAGCTTTCCTCCTAGTCGGTAGTCCTGTTAGCTTGGGTCCTGACTTTAACGTGTTGCTGCTCCGTCTCTGCTCCTCAAACTTTAGGTCAACTTCCGCATTAAAAATCCGACTGTGCGTTATAGCGTCAAGACACACGGAACGAATAAGACGTCCGGTTGACTTTCAAAATAAAAGCCATTTTGTGACTCTTAATACTGTATATACATATCAACTTTTCAGGAGCTAAAATGTCTTTACTTTCAGCTACCGTACCATTAATTTTCGAGGTTATCCATTAGGCTTGGAAAAGGCTCATAAATCAAACCCATACAGAAGCATGTATTCCTGTAAATATGAAAACCACCATAATTGGAGTTACAAGGTTTTCCCACATGACAACAGCAACATGTTGCAATGTGTTTGGAGTAATGTACTAAAGTGAAAATAAAGTATACAGTATGGGCTGAAGTTTGTGCCACAACTGAATTTCTTTCATGTGATCTTGAATTTGTGTTTAAGATTTATAAAACTGAGTTCTGATTAGTATGTGATGTTTTTAAGTGTAATTGTATTTATCTGTTTGAAATTCAGTTTCTCAATATGAAGTTGATGAAGTTTCCATTTACATGAAAAAAAATACTACTACCACTATTACTACTACTTGTTCTACTGCTATTACTACTCATACTACTACTACTACTACGACTACTACATCAATAACTGTTACTCTGTATTACAAGTTTAAAAACTTTATTTAACGTGTCAGCTCCACACCCAGGCTGTAAGCACCGTCACGGCCTGCAGAGGGCGCTGCAGGCAAAGCGGACTCCTCCATCCCGCAGCATCAGCACCAGCATCAGCATCATCAGCGCCGTGGAGGGAGAGGGAGTCCCCGGTATAAAGTGATGTGATCCAACCGGAGGGCTTCAGAGGCTCTGGCTGTCAGAGGAGGAGGAGGAGGAGGATGAAGGACTGAGGATGGGATCTTCTGCTTCGCACGTACATTTTTTCTGGGATTAATTTTCATGCATCTCTGAGGTGAGTTGAGCGAATCTGTCTGTTCTGCAGACAAGGATGTTTGATTGGCTGTTGCAAGTAGTTTCCCCTCATGAAAAATCACTGTGATATTCCTATAGGGTCCTATAGTGTGGCTGTGGTACTCAACAGTAAGTGACCTTATAGTATTTGATGGTATTTTTTATTCTCCTATGGCATCACTGTAATATCCCTGTAATATTCCTGTCATGACCTACAGAGTGTGTATGATATTCAATAGTGAGTTTATAGTGACATTATAGTATTTTATGGCATCTGCTTTGGTATCACTATATACTGTATTATATTTCTATAATAATGTTTATGCTCCTTAGGAAATAACTGAGTGTGTGTGTGTGTGTAACGGTGTGTGTGAGAGTGTGTGAGTGTGTGTGTGAGGGTGGAGGTCAACATACCCAATGATCATTAACCCTTTCCTTATTGAGTTTGTTAATGAAAACCAAATACTAGACAATAATAGTTTTGTACTGAAAACCAGACGACCGGAGAAAAACCAAATACCAACAAGCTGTCAGTCAAGGCTTTGATGCTTCCAATGTTAAATATCATAGAACACCTAGTTTTAATGTTTAATAGTATATAGTGGACCAGAGAGTGGAGCCGCCCTTTCTGTTCATTCATTTATCAGTCATCTATCAGGAGGGATGGATGGGAGCTGAGCGGCCAGAAAGAAACCTGAAATTAAAAAGAAGAAGAAATCAGGAAAATGACATCATAATATTCCTATAGTATCGCTGTGGTATTCTCTAACGCACATACTGGTTGGATGTGAACTGTTATACTGGTTGGATGTGAACTCATACTGGTTGGATGTGAACTGCACACTGGTTGGATGTGAACTGTCATACTGGTTGGATGTGAACTCATACTAGTTGGATGTGAACTGTCATACTGGTTGGATGTAAACTCATACTGGTTGGATGTGAACTGCCATACTGGTTGGATGTAAACTCATACTGGTTGGATGTGAACTGTCATACTGGTTGGATGTGAACTCATACTGGTTGGATGTGAACTGTCATACTGGTTGGATGTGAACTGTCATACTGGTTGGATGTGAACTCATACTGGTTGGATGTGAACTGTCATACTGGTTGGATGTGAACTCATACTGGTTGGATGTGAACTGCCATACTGGTTGGATGTAAACTCAGTCAACTCAACTTTATTTAAAACATAAAACCTGTTTGTAACCAAACAGTTATACAGTAAATCTATGAGATGCACATTCATAGTGCAGATGTTTGAGATAGATTCTTTTAAGGTACAAATCTAAATGGACCCTTTTCTGACTGTGATCCTGGTTCGTACTGCTGGTTTGTTTACCCTCCTCCTAACGCACCATTCCATCACTGGAGGTACAGTACAGTACAGTACACAGTACAGCTCCATTCTCATGGTGCTAATATTACCTGAGGACTTCCAGTGATTACATAATAACTGTCATGATTTTAATCCCATTCAAATCTGCCATGTCTGTAATTGGTAAAATCGTTTTGATGTAGAAGGAGGTCCCCTCGTGATACTAATCCCATGTGACTTTAACTCATTTCAGCTGTAATTTATTTTTCTTCTTTTTCTGGACGAGCAATTTCTATCTTTCTCTGCTCCATTAAACGGGAGCAGCAGTGGAATCTATAGAGGAAGGGTCTGAAGGCTCTTTCAGTGCAAACTTCAAGTTTTGACCTCATACAGCTGTGTCCGAGACATCAGGGATTTCAGTGGATTGCATTATCCCGTGAGAACACTTCAGGTTGGTCAGCCTTACTTCACACTGGACCTGGGGGATACAGCTTTAGGACGCAAAGAGACTCCACAAGGACAAACAACCACCAACTTTGATTGATTTTGATTTGATATGCTGTGTTGAAATTGTCTTTCCTCCCTCTGGCTGGGCTGCAGGGTCAGATAGCGCTTCAGCGTCTTGCTCAAGGGTACTGTCCGGCCCGGAGAGCTCAGTGGGTAGAGCATGAGACTCTCAGTCTCGGGGTCGTGGGTTCAATAGTGTCAAGTACCTATGTAAGTCGCTTTGGATAAAAGTGTCTGCTAAATGACTGTACTTTAATGTAATGAACTCCAGCAGAGGGACGATCATACGAAACACTGGTTATGATCATACTGGTACAATGTTAGTGGAGGGTAAACTAACCTTCCCCTACAGTGCAATTTTGCTGATTTGTAGGTAAACTGGATAGATCCATTTTGTCGTTGGAGCGTTTCTCTCGGAGCGTTGTGATCATTATCACCCGGTTATAAATAACCCTGGCAGCAGAAACCACAGCTTCCAGTCGTGTGGAAAAGCTAAAGCAGGTTGTCACTTTATTTAATTAATTATTTAATTTTCCCCCACTGCTACGTCAGCCAGCTGTGAACATCTAGACTGCTGCAGTGAACTGAGCCGCTAGGAATTAAATGGGGATATCTGATGATATTATATTGGTTGTGAGTCAGACTTAGAAATATTGTTAATTTTACTTCTACGTAAGTAAAATTTAAGCAAAGTAAGTAGTAGAAAGTAGGATGATCTAGTTCTCTTTCCACCAGTTAAATAGCGATCAGGGCAAGGAGTTTTTAAAGCCGAAAGTCCAGAATGCACCATAATCTCTCCATGTTCTGCTTTACTTATAATTTCACGATTCAGTGGTTGGGTTATTCAGCAGAACCTTTTATTCAAGCTGTTTGGTCAAACCTCATCTGACAGAGTAACACTTGTTTCTACTTTACATCTCTTATCAACTCATATCGCAGCTAATACCTTTTATGAACAAAAACAGCATCTGAGTAATTTCAGTTTGGTCTTATAGCCCTCCACAGCACAGAGACTGCTCTTCACTAATGATCTACCTCTTACTGCCGATGCTGGTGATTGCTCTATCACCAGCAGGTCTTTTTCAGTGGTTTTTGGGATTCCCATTTTCATCCACCACTCGGGCCTGGTGTTCCCCAAGGTTCGATTCTAGGTCCCATTAACATTGTTCCCCAAGGTGCGAAAAGTCGCTTTTAAGCAATAAAGTCACCAGGGGGGTGTGTTGGTGTCAATGTCTGCAACAGCCAGCGTGTCCATCGGCAGCAATCTGTCCTGACGAAGTGTCCTTGAGCAAGACACCGAACCCGTCGCTCCTCGCTCACTGTACGTGGGATAAGACCTGAATGAAGACCAGACCGGGTATCAAGAAACCACAGCCAAATCAAGGGACAGAAAGCCTCAGAAAGACATTCATTATTCACTCTGTTGTAGTAACGCAGCTTTACATCAGATTGGCAGGAATCTTTCATGTGATTTTCATGAGCAGTTCTTTAATCTGTCACCTTACCTTGAGGCTCAGCTGGTGGGAAGATTTGATCTGTCGCTTGAATGAACAGACACTCTCCGGCTGAAACCAGATTTTTGTACATTACCATTAGCTGTGGGAAGGTTCAGCAGCACACCAAGAAATCTGATCTGTTCTCCCGTTCCTTATACGAGAAGTGTGTTTTATAGCAACACGGCTTCTATTTCTCCTGATGTCTTTTGGTTAGATGACCATGAAAGACTCTCAGGTTTCAGAAATGGTGGATTCAGTGTGGCAAACTTAATCTGTAGAGCCTGAGAAAATCTGCAACGTACTGTATATATGATACCTTAGTTTGTCTAGAAGTGTGTTCATATTGTACATTACACTTATATTCTGGGCATTTAGTTGTCATTCTTATCCAGAGTGACTTATAACACAGTAGAATACGCTTGGATTCCTACATCATACAACATCATTGTAAGCAACCACGAGTAAGTAGGCCAAGGGTTACACCAAGCTGACAATATTCCTGCGATCATATAAGACAGAAATGCCGGGAAAATAAATAACATGAGGCCTAGAAGCGTTTCTGAGAGCAATTAGAGTGAGAAGAGGAGGAAATATGATTCAGAGGGAGGAGGGGACATCAAGAGTTATCATATGATGGACGGTGGGAAGTGACGCTGCTGTTCTGACTGGACGGTGAAGGTCAAAAGTCATTCCACCATTGGAGATCCAGGAGGGAGGGCAGTTGAGACTGGGTGGAGAGATGACCAGGCATGTAGGACTGGACCATGGTCTGGGGATATGGGGGTGTAGGACTGGACCATGGTTTAGGGGTATGGAGATGTAGGACTGGACCATGGTCTGGGGGTATGGGGATGTAGGACTGGACCATGGTCTGGAGGTCTGGAGGTATGGGGGTGTAGGACTGGACCATGGTCTGGGGGTATGGGGATGTAGGACTGGACCATGGTCTGGAGGTCTGGAGGTATGGGGGTGTAGGACTGGACCATGGTCTGGAGGTCTGGGGGTGTAGGAGGAGTTTTATTTATATTCATATATGATGAAAGATGTTTAGTGAAGACATTGGTGTAATTTGATATTGTTTCTGTGGTTAAATTGAAAGTTATTGGATTTTTTTTCCAGACAGTTTCAGACCAACTCCAGTAAATGCATCATAACTTGGTCCTGATTGGCTCCCTTACTAGACTTCCTGAAATCCGTCCAATCAGGCCAGTTTGCAGCATTTGAACTGGAAGCTTCCACTCAGCAGGTTGACCTTATTTGAATTGGAGGAGCTGGTGCTGTCGGCCAATCAGGGTTCAGGATTGAGAGGACTCACATTCATTCAGTTTAACTTTTAACTAAACTACATTTATTTACAAAACATCAGACTAACAGACAGACTAACAGACAGACTAACAGACACATTCACACCTATGGGTAGTGTATCGTCTCAAGTCCAGCTGACTGCACACAGAAAGGACCGCGGCCGGGAATCAAACCTAGGACCTTCTCGCTGTCCAATGCAGTCAGTGCCAAAGAGTGAGTCAGCAACTGGACAAGTAATCATTGAATCATTGGTATTGATCAATAACCCTATCAGCTCCCATGTGTAATATGATCATTTTGTAACATAGGGACAAGGAATATGCAGAATGATGAATTCCAATAACCTGGACAATAAAATCATTTCTTCTTCTTCTGACTTGCAAGGTTTTAAAACTATCCTTGACTCCTGCTGCTCGTATCCCGTGTAATCCAAGACGCCCTCCTAAAGGATATTTTTACTCCCTGATATCTGCTACTTCCTCCTCGGCGGTACATTACCGTCACTTCACAAAACGAGGCGATCGGATATCCAGCCTCCTTCTGATCAGGGATTAATGAGATGATCGGGAGTGCAGGGCCGATCTTGATGGGATAATGGAGGGAATTGATGAAGTGATTGGTGGTTTGAGATACGCTCGCTTCCTGCCTGCATCGTGTCCTTCTGAACATTAATGACTGCCTGGGAAGGTTCAGTTTATTGAGTTTATCAGGCGCCGCTGGCAGTTCAGTTTGATGTGAGTTGCACCGCCAGATTCAACCAGACACTGGGTTTGGCTTTAACTACCAGATCAGTCCACGAGGTACCAGCCATCATTTGGACTCCAGTTGACGTCCAAATGTCTCCTGGGTTTTAAGTTACTGTGGCAAGAACACAAATATGTTTGTTTCCTTTCCTTTATATTGTAATTTAATATTGAGAAGTAAAGATTTTTCTAGCAAGGACATTACATCTGCTGTTCTGATGGGGGAGGTGTGTGTGTGTGTGTGTGTGTGTGCAGTAGTGAACTGGTGCCACCAGTAATAACAACACTCACGGTGCCATAATGTGATTTTTTAATAAGAAACACAAAAGAATTTAAACTGCTTCCACACAACAAGTACAAAGGAAAACATTCCTACCTTCAAACTCCTTCTGTCTCATGACCTCTATGTATTTTGTTATTAACACGTTTAAATATAAAAAATATAAAAAGTGTTTATCAGTGAGACACTTTTCTCATTCATAAAGTCAGAATGCATTTTCCTCTTTCATTCTGATAAATAACGAAGCGGTAAATTACCGAGGGATCTCTTCATGAGTTAACAAGACTCTATGTATCTGGTGAAAATCTCACATTTGATTGAAAACAAGTTCACGCCCCTTCTCTGGGCTGTCAAAAGGCATTCTGGGAAATTCCATTTCATCACTAAGTAACTCCTGAATGTGTTGAAGATCAGACTGATGAGATCTGACAGGAAGAGGATCCAGGGTGGATTGTTCCTTTAAAACACTTTCATTTAATTTTATTTCCTTGCTGGAAGACATTGTTCACCATGTGTCTTTCACTCCAGAGCTCCTGTCCCACCTTCACCATGAGTGACATCTATGAGTCTGCAGCCAACTCCCTGGGTCTGTTCAGCAGCCCCTGCCTGACCAAGGTGGAGCTGCGACTGACCTGTAAAGGCATTTCAGACCGCGATGCCTTGTCCAAGCCAGACCCCTGCTTCGTCCTCAAAATGCAGTCCCATGGACAGTGGCTGGAGGTGGGTCACCCTGTTATTCCTGTCACCCCGACACCCTGTCACCCCGTGACCCGTTACCCTGTCATCCCCGTCACCCAAACTCACCTTTGACCCCTCAAAGTTCACAGCTGTCTCGAATCTGTCTGTCGCCCCTTTTGATCTTTTGGTTCTGCTGTGAGAAAATCTCTAAAAACTGAACACTGGTGACTCAATAATTGAAGAGAGTTTTGTTTGTATGAACATTTGATGGGAATCAAATCAAACAACATCAGAAAGTTTAAAATAAAACAACAAATTTAGCTGAAGGTGCACCGAGAGGTCGGGGGGACAGGAGGTTGTTGGTTCGAATCCAAGGACTGGAGACTGTGGTTGAACTGGTCAGCTCCCAGTGGAACCAGCAGAGACTATGGTTGTACTGGTCAGCTCCCAGTGTGAATGTGAAGCAGGGCAGGGCTGATAGAGGATGGAGCTCTGTTGTGCTCCGTGGTATAAATAAAGGTTGATGCTTCTTCCGCTCCACTGTAACCGGCGGAGCGGAGGAAAGCCTGGGAGGAATTGAAATAATGGAGCGATGAAGATGTTCACTGCAGACCTGTGATCAGGTGGAACTAAGAGCTCAGTGTTGCATTCAGGCGGCGGCTGACTAGGGATCAGCGCCGCGTGGCTTCATGCCGCCTGACAGTCAAAGCTGCAAATTCCCAGCTGGTCGCTCTTCCGACTTCGGTGCATTCCGGTGGTCCAGCTCGGAAAAACCAGGGCTCCGTTCACACTGCAGGTCATAACGATGATTTTCTGTCAAGCTGTCACATTGATGTCTGAGACCGACTCATATCTGACCTGATGAACAACAACACATGATGTCATAGTTACTAGACGATCCGTCGTGGAAGTGAAATTGGGATCCAAGCGTTAATTTTAAGGAACATTTTCTGTGGATGTGGATGAGACTTCATCAGCTGAAGAAAATGAGGACAAGGTGGTGGAAAAGGGGCCTGGCTTCAGCTTTCTGTGCAGAGAGGCATGCAGGTGCAGGAGAGGAGCATGCACGTAGAAACCACATGAACTCTGATCTGACCGGTCACGTGTATCTGATCCAGGACCAGATACGATCACGACAATTCCATGTGTTGTTTTGTGTTCAGCGTAGGGTTGCTGGTTCAATTCCCACCAACAATGTGCAGTCATTGTACTCTGAGGTGTTTTTCCACTACATGGTGGAGATCAGATATTAAAAATAAAACCAGGTTTGCATTTGATTCAGGTACGGAAGCCTTTCAGTCCAAAATGCTGATTTACTCTAAAACTATTTACTGAAATTCATCACTGACCACGTTAAAAATGCAGCCTGGATTTTATCTTCATACCATGAATCATTTTGTAAGAGTACGTTTTCCAAATCCATCTGGAACAAAACCCTAACGGTCCATTTCCCACCGTCACCACTGACCTGAGTAACTCCACTTTTTGGTTTATCGGCATCTTAAAGTGCTGATGATCAAATGAAATCATGATTAATAATCTTGATCGTCTAATTGGATCATCATGTTAACCCTAATCACGCAGCTCTTCCTTTTATTTTGTTGAAACATTAATTAATCACATCAATCACAATATGAGTATTGGATCCTGTGACCTCTGACCCTTGACCTCCTTGCTATTGCTTCAATGTTGGTGATCCAGGAATTGAAGCTGACTGTGTTTGACTCAACTTCAGCATGAGAGAATCTAAATGACTAAAAGATGATTCACTGATCAGAAGAAGATTTCTATAATGAGAGATAAAAGATTCCTTCCTCTTGATGATCTACCTTAGATCATTTTCTTTCCATAAAAATACTGAATCAATAATGAACCGTTAAAAGACTTTCTGCTCATCGGAGGAAAGACAGCCAAGTGATTTCAGCAAAGACGACCTCCGACGGTCTGAAGGAAGGAGGCGCTCCAATCAGATCAGCCTCGTCTGATCAGCCTCGATCAGTCTTTTCCTTCTCATCAGGAGAAACTCTGCTCAGGGCCAGGCAGCGACGCCACGCCGTCTTCATCCTCAACACCTCTGGGCGTCGTGTTGAGGCGTGGTTTTACGGTGTCACGTGGTTTTACCGTGCCGTCCTGACAGCCGGGTGGTCTGGACCGTTTGGATGATTTATTGGTTCGTCTGATATCTCAGACACCGCTGATCGGGTTTTGGTGAAACTTAACGAAGCGTCTCACCACTGGATTCTGGATTCTGGCATTTTCAGAATTACACTGACTGGCCCGTGGGGGGCGCTGTAGCTACAGGTCAACATTAACCGGTAATATCTCCCACATTGCAAGGAATGATGGTAAGATATCCAGTCATCCTCACACTACATCAGGACCATCATCGATATCAGTCGTGTCTTCCCATTCAAAGTGTATTTGCATCATTACATAGCAGACTTGAAACTTATAGTGGTTGAAACTACTAAACTACTAAACTGTTTATTGGTTGGTTTGTGAGCGCTGCTGCCTTGTTAACCTATCAAGTACACACCAATCAATCCATCAGTTGGTCCTTCAATCAGTCAATCGATGGATTCAGTCAGTACTCTGAAGGAATCCTTTAGATCCAGGATGTCATCACAATGTAAACTCTGCTAATGTTTGTTCTGAAGTCAATGGGGCTACCATTAGCTCTCTGGCTACTGTGACAGCCCTCCTCCTCCCTCCTCACCTCCTCCCCATCCCTCCTCCTCCCTCCTCCTGTTCTTTCCCTCCTTTCCTTCCTGGATCCATCTCTCCTCTTTATTTGACTGTTTTTCTTTATTTTCTCTCATCCCTTTCTTCTTTCTTCTCAGCATCATTTTACTTTTACCATTGACATTTACCAAAGGCAGATCGATCTCCTTCCTTCCTTCCTCTGGTATTTGCTGCTGCAGCAAAGCTTGTGCTTATAAAATGGAAGTTCTATATTAAAGTAAGAATCTTCAACATGTCCCTCTAAATCTCGGTCTTCTCTCTCTCTGATCTCTGGACCAACAGTGATCAACCTCTACCAGGTCACGCTGTAGGTCTCTCCTGGGAGGAATGCAAATTGTTTTGATTTGAAAAACCAGATTTCTGAAATTGTGAAATCATCTTGAATCGTTGAGTCACAGAGGAACACAATAGTTTTCAACTTAAGATGTCAAAAGAGTTTTGATGCATTTTCAAAACTCACAGTAGTAACACTTTGCTTCATGATGGCCTTTTTCCAGTGTATTAACCTTTATTCATTCAGCACTAAGACAAGGCATTACTGTGTATTTAGAGCTTTAGGTTAGTTAATACACTGGAATTAGACCTTTGCAAAGTTTGACCCTGAAAGCATCAGAGTATATTAGAGCCCTGGACCACAGACTAACACTAGAATACTGATGCGCTCGCGGCCTCGGGTGAACAGGAACAGGAAGCAGGACTCGGCCATCAAGTCTCTGGGACTCTTTAAATATTAAAGTCTGAAGCATATCACTGCCAGGCAGGAACCATACATCTGCAAAAGGCGTGTCTGAGGAACTGTTTTTAAAGTTACACAGTGGAGGTTTTACCACTGGGTCTGAGGCTCCAAAGGGTCCCAGCTCTGATTTCTTCTCCTCGCGACTCAGATCTGGTGTTTTCTAGTCAGTCTGAACAGAAACAAGACCTCATGGATCCTCAACATCAGATCAGTCATGTGACCTACAAGAGAATTTGAACACTCAACTAATAAGAATTAGTCAGCGTTGCCATGACAACACGTACATTTTTTGAAGTACAAGTACAAGTAATAGAGGTTTATACCAATAAAGTACATTGTGTTACTCAGTAAGCAGCAGCATGAAGTTCATCTCTGCAAACCTTTGATCGTATTTAACTCTCGTTGGCTGGTGAACCAAACAGTCCCACCCTCCTCCCCCTCATTGGTCAAGTTCCTGCCCCAACACCTGTCAGTCATCTTGATGAGCTGTCCACCTTGAAACAGCATCTGAGATAAAAACCAACGCTGATGTTCATGTTTTGAACGTTTAGCTTCTCTATACAAAGGTGCCATATTTATACCGATGGTCCTTCAATGAAGCAGGTCATGTGACCAGGCACCTGGTCAGGTACAAACAGGAAGTCCATACTGTTAACAAGATGAAAAATAGAAATGGAGACCTGGCTAGAGGTTGGACCTGCTGTGTTGTAGTGATCAGAGAGAGCAGATTATTACGTCAACATCATGTTTCCTTTAGATGTAGTATATCTTAGTCCTTTAGGCATTTTGACCTCTGAGTTTCTATTGAAAACACAACCAACAGATTATTATTATCAGTATTTTGTCTTCCTGTTTGCTCAGAGAAGTTGAGATGGTAAATGGTAATGTATGCACTGTGACATTTAGCAGCCTGGCTGACGGGAGCCACCTCCCTCTGGGCCGTCCCATCTACATTCAGGTCTTTGGGGAAAAGGACTGGTGCTTCAAGCTGCTGGAAAGACCACATGTGCCCCCCACACCCCCGTATTCAGGCTAACCTGGGGGTGGGCAGGCGGGGGGGGGGG
>OOFE01034943.1:1971-19079 GCA_900323365.1 Monocentris japonica | reverse complement strand
GAGAGGCCGGGCGGACGCCGGCGTCAGCCAATAGGACGCCGCTTAGGACCTCCAAGCAGGTGACAGAGTGAACGCAGCTGCTCCAAAAGTCTGCTAAAGTCTGTGTATTATGTAAAATGTGTTAAATAGAGTTCTTATAGGTATTAATTTTTCTACCATGTAATGACATGTCTCCTTTTTATCCATGCATTCTTTTTAAATCAATAGATAGATAGATAGATAGATAGATAGATAGAAAGCTGCTTTTACCAGCTTTATTTCTTTATTTTGGTTTTTAAATTTCTCTTCAGTTCAATTCCAGGTAGCATTAAAAAAAAGTTCCATGAATGTCATGAAATAAGCCTTTTTGGGTTAAATATGACTGGGAACGTGGGAATCGTCCCCTGTACCTAAGCTGATGAGATGTGACCTTCAGGAGAGGCAGAGAGCATGGGAGTCAACAAAGCCGCAGTGTTGGAAGAGACAAAAGTTGCAAATAGTATTTATCCTAGAGTATATTTATGTGGCTGTAAAAGGTGATTTCTTTTTTTCTACCCTGTCTAGTTTCACTTTGCTGAGTTTTTGCTTCTTCCCAGAAGGGCCGGGGTAGGAGCAAGGTAAATGGATTACAGCAAAAATGTGGCTACAGTGATTTGGTACACAATATAGTCTAGCCTCTCTGTTCAACACCCCCAAGACTTGGCACCTGATGTGCAAAGGAGGTAACTTATGTGTATGCATGTCTGTGTGTTTGTGTGTGTGTGTGTGTGTGTGTGTGTGTATTGTGGAGATATGTAACCAGACTTAAAGGAAAAATCCACCCTAAAATAATTCAATACAGTTGAGAAAAATAGCCGTTGGAGATGTAGCTTGCATTTCTGGGCCTGTTCTCTTGTTGTCTTGCCGTGTGTTTTTCTTACGCCTGTGGATAACTGGCCAAACATAGACAATGCGATATGACCCCGAGACATTTCCAGTGCAGCTACAATGGATTTTGACGGCAGAATATTTTTCAGCACTACATTTCCAGGCTAAACTTTTAATCTGCGGTGCCGTCGTGTTGAGCAACCTGGATCTGCTCCATTGATAATGAATAGGAGACCGCCTTCGTGGAGTCATTTGCTTCAGCTTTTGCACCTAAATGAGCTCCATTTAATTGCAAGTCATACCCAGTCTGAGTTGGGAAACGTACCCATATTCACAGACGATTCACTTTTGTGTTGTCACAGTTTCTTTCTTTTTCGTGGACGTACTTTGATTGGGCGCAGTTGCCCCAAAGGATTACGTTGCAGCTATTGCGGCTGCTGGCTGAGGCGATCTACTGGACCAATTCCAAAACTTTTTGTACCTATTAGTCATTTAGACCCCAAAATGTTACATCCGTCTCCGTATACCCATAAACCCTTGTGTTTTGGGGTCATTTCCTGTGGTTTGGATTATGTTCTCACTCCTAATGAACCCCACCGTCGTTTCCTTGCATTTTCAGGCGTCTCAATGCCGTTTTTTGAGTTCAAATGGCATTCTTCTCACATGGCTAAATGAACCGAACTAGGAGTAAGGTGGAGTAAACACACCCTAAGACATTGTATTTAGTGTACAGGCATGTTTAAAATCGCAAACATCAGAGGTCGGGTATTGGGTTTGTGCATAGGTATACATTCTGGAGTGTATTCTGTCAGTCAACAGCCTTCTGCTGATATATCAGATTGCCCGTCATCTCTTCAGTTGTTATTATTTTCACCGTCCACTTCCAGCCTGGGCTTGCCAGGCCGGGGCTGCGGGGAGAAGAGAGTGCAATAACTGTGAACGAGGGAAGCAATAACTCCGTTGGCTCCCTCATCAAATCAGAGCCGACTGATGCGGAATAATCAGCAATTGAAATCAGGGGGAGGAAAAAAGCTGAACTGACAAAATGGGGAATGTCATCAGGCGAAGAGCAATAATAAAGGAATTAATGAGGTGCCCTTTTTTTGAAGACAATAAGACGGTCGGGGAAGAGCTCTACCTTCATGCTGTTTTCAGAGACAGATCAAGAAAGGAAGAGAGAGAGACAGAGTGATGATCTCACCGTTTATCATGTATTTGGAATGGAACTATACTATTTAGAACTATTCTGTGGGGTCGACATGAAACGATGACATCACAGACGCACAAGCGTCAATACCAGTTAGCAAATGAGTGAAGTCAAGTAGAAAAAAAATGATAAATAATAGTGTGCTAATAGTTATTAATCATAATAACAAGGCAACAGTGAACTAATGATGCAGTCACCATTGGAGCAGTTACAATCAAACAGCAATAGTATATGTATAGAGTATAGAGTATGCAGTATATGTAGTATAGGGGCAGCTCATTTTCATTAGACTATATACCAAGTATGGTATTGAAGTGAAAAAAAAAAGAAAAATGCGTTTTCTTATGGTCACTTTCTCAAAATCAATCATCTGCCATTTGAGTTAGGGTAGAACCTATTTTGTCAGATTTGTCACAGAAAATTAAAGGGGCAGTAAGCCAGATTTTTTTCTGCCCAGTAGCACAAAATGACCTTAATATACTGTTTCTGCAGGGGTCAATAGGGTTGTTGATCAATACCAGTGATGACTACTTGGCCAGGTGCTGAGATTCCTGGCGTTCAAAACCCGCCAAGACACCTCACCTATTCTGTTGGAGCTGTGCTCTAATTAGCTAGCTTACTCCTCTACATTGTGAAAATGTGACTTTATTATTTGTGCCAATTACAGGCTGTGCCAGAGAGTTGTTGCAATTCCTACTGGTTGCTACGGAGCCCCTGAAGTGAGGTGGCAAAAAAATAATCCAAAGTTTTTTGTGCGCATGAGAAACCATTTCCGGTAGTTTTGTTTACATCTGACCAATCATTTCTACTATCTCTACTTCATCGTTGTGCATAGAGATGACAATACATAAGATGGTTACACTATTACATTATCTCTGAACAGCATCTAAAGCAAATTGTTAAGGCTCGTAGAGTGTTTTGCACCAGCCTTGATCGGGTGATGGGCGTGAACCATTTCTAGCGGATAAGGTTTCTTGTGCACAAGATGCATTGGATTGTTTTTTTTGCCACAAGTCACTTTAGGGGCTCTGTAGGGTTGCTGATAGAGGTCAGTTAAAGTCATAGGTTACTTAATGTCCCTTTCATGTTGTTTAGATGCAATTCTCTCCATGAGTCTGATGAGTATGATGAGTCTGATGAGTTTGATGAGTCTGGAGAGTAAAGATTGTCAGTCTATCTGGAAACCAAATCAAAAAACAGTCAGGACCAATGTTCCCGCTAAGCTGATAGTGGGGTGACCTACATCTGATAATTTATCACACTGAAAAAATATTGCTTCACTTTTATCCAGAAATAAAGAGGGTTTTGGTTTTGATGCAAAATGATATTAGATGTCAGGGATTTTTTTTTGCCTTAGCTTAGGTTGTAGTGAATCGACACCCCAGCCAGTCTTGCTTACTTTAACAAAATTCAACCTCGCAGTTACTGACCGCCATTCGTTGTGTTGATCAGGGAGGTATGACTCAACCCTGCCCCCTGGAGCGAGTGGTGATTAAGTCAACATCAAAGGTAGTGAAGAGGTAGTGGTGTGTTTGTCTTTTTTTCCAATCCCATGTGGGGCTTTTGGGTTGTTGTTTTTGTGGAGTTTGTTAAAAGCAAAGCCATGTATTTTCCTCAACTGTCACAGTTGCATTCATTGTTTTCTTCTCCAAATTGTTATTGTTCCACCCATGACCCATTTTCTCTCAGCCAGCCAGCCAGCCACCCACACACACACACACACACACACAAATGTATGAAATACACTTCACAGGGGACAAAAGCACATTTATTGTGAGAACACATAAGAGCAAACACTCATGCAGTTGCGTTCAGGCACACACACACACATGCATGCATGTATACAAACACACACAGAGGAATGTGTGACATGCAAACACCACAGGGGACAAAAACAGACAATGCAATCATACTCAAGCACACACACACACACACACACACACACACTTCTCCAGTCTCATCTGGTAAGATATTTACTCCCAGCCTTCCAAAGACTCGCTAGCACTTCAAATCGTGTCTGCAGCGAGTCGACTCCGGCTGGTTTAATAGGTCATAGACTGCTCTGCTATTTGGGGATTTTGACGGGGCTCGCCGTGTCATTTCGCTCACGTTGCATGCACAGACGTCAACGCGCCGAAATCTGCTCTCCTGGTCGGCTGGGAGGGATTCTTTTCCCCCCAAAACAAACACAGCGCTAATGCACAGTTAAGCCGCTTCCATTTTTAAACTCCAACAACTGACCACAAAAAAAAAAAAAAAAAACATCCTCCTAGATGTATTTTTCTCTCTCATTTCCTCTGGTTTTCTTTCCCCCCCGCCCCCTCTCTGCTCCTGTTGGCTGTTATTACCCAATTTAAAAATAATTATGACATCCATTATGAGAGGGGACAAACATGACATGAAAATAATTAGCGCCACCAGAGCATTGAAATGTTCCGCGACGGCGGCGGTCGGTGGCCATTTTGTTTGCCATGTTTCTCATCCATTTCCCCCGTACACCCGAGAGAGAGAGAGAGAGAGAGATTGAGGATGAGTACTGTAGCGGTTGCTAAGCTGTGTTGAGGTGCTCGGAAAGTCATTATGTTGGTGCGGGTAATAGGAAGGCCTGGGGAAAGTCGGCGCTAGAGGAGCTCTGCTTATCTCCCACCTAGCCTGGCCTGAATACCATTAATTACCTGTTCCCACTGCCTCGCTGAGCTCTGTCTTTGTCTCTCTCTCTCTGTAGAGAGCTGGTCCTTCTCCTTCTGAATATTAGTGAATTTTTCTTTCCCCCTCCCCCTCTCCCCCTTTCTTTCCCCTCCGTCCATCTAAAGGCATGATACAGGCAAAGCTTGTTTCCTGCGGGGGATATTTCACTCCACTTTCGTTCGATTTTTCAATCCTACAGCAGTCAAAGAGTCAGCCCAACTCATTGGCAGTTCATAACTGTCAACCCAACTTCCAGAGTTTTTTTTTTTTTGTTTTATGAGACGGCTGTTGTCTCCGAGAGTCCCTCCAGCTTCCGCAAGCGACCGAGCAGTCGCTGATGAGGGGAAGGAAAGGGAAAGGACAGACTCATCGCTGACATATTTCACAGCCTTACGGCTGCCTATCAGACGATGCATCTAACATTACCCCTCTTCCTGCCGGTCAAAGCCCACTCAAAACCCATATGCAACACAATCAGGTCTGCCTGTTATAGACTATAGGTCCTCTTGGGGCCAAACTCATGCTTGGGGTATATGGAAAGATCATTAACGCAAAATGCGCTGCAGCTTTCTTTAGCTGTCCTCAGGGTTAGACTGGTTTGCCCATTTAGAGACAGTGAGGCTACCAATTGTCTCATTAGCGCTATGTTTCTCCAAATGAAAACTACATTTCCCATAAATCCTGTTGCTCCCCTCCCTTCTCTGAGGTCTTTGCCCTTCCTGAAGAGGATGAACACGTTGGAAGTGATTTTGCCATCGACCTTTCTCTCCTTCTGTCACCTGCCCTTGACAGGAACTCAGAAAGCTTTAGCTCCGTTAGCGCTGGAAGAACAGCGCCCTCTTCCTGTTTTGTGCCGTAAAGCGATCCGGCAGATTACCCGCCAAATCCATAGCGTAGAGGCCGCCTATCTGTTCACGACAATTAGACCAATATCTCAACGAAATGTGGCAATGATCTATTGATGGTAAAAAGATCCAATCCAAAAGCATTAGTATCAGTCTATCCCTAGCTGTCGTCTCTAGTGTGAGGTTGTGCCATTGCATCCTGGCTGCTCAGAGAGCGACGGTGCATGGCATGACTCTCCACTGTGCATTATCTACTAGAGCAGACTTTAAAATGATCAGGCCTTTTCGCCGATCTTTTCAACTGCTGGCTTGTGATTTTACAGTCTCGAAGGGGAATGCCGCTGAATTTCAGGCACATGAGGTATAACAGCGACAAGTTATGTTTACTCACCTAATTTGCAATGTCACACAGATGTACAGTGGCCGGGACCGTGACTTGAAAGGGCTGGAGAAGGTGACTGCGACGGTTCGTTGTAAATTTTCCCGTCGCAGGAGCGAGAACGCCGCGATGCTCATTGGTATGCAAAGGTTCCCCGAAAAAATGTCAATCTTCCATTCGGTGTCCATGAAGCTGCTCCGGACTATAGAGTTCATCAATATAACATCACAAATCAGATTTGGTTTCCTGGTTTACAGCTTTGGGAGAGATTTATTTATGTCAGTAGACACCGATTGGATTCCCCGAGGCATTGAGGTTTTGTGGGAGTTTTTCCCTGTCCTCTGCGAGCGGTCCAAGGTTGGTGTCTTGCGCTGTCATTTTATTGTTTTTCATAATGTGAAGCCCTTTGAGACTGTAACCGTGATTAAGGGCCATGCAAATAAACTTGACATTGAGTGGTTGTCCATTTCCAAGCCTGCTTAGAAAGTTTGGCAGCGCAGGAGGAGCTTCTGAGGTCAAACTCGCACAAAGTCGGAGCGTCAGAGCGGTCAATAGAAGTTATGTAATTTATCGATTGTCATGTTGGACCTGATTTATTCTTGCTCTCCTCCGCCAAACACTGGCAAATGTACTTTTCTCTGCGATTGCACTGAAAAGACGCCGCAAGCAAAAGTGTTATCATACCCACACATGCTCACAAATGTACACTCATGCACACACACGCACTTAAATGGAATCATTACTGCGGATGCGTCATTCCAATCAAAGGACTACAGCAGATCTTTAGATACTCTTGTTACAAGCGTAAATCTGATCAGAGAAATGACACTGGCTTTTTCCTGGACGCCGGCGGCTTTCGCTGCACTAATTACTGGAACATACCTCGCGCCCTTGCTTATTTTAGCCTCGTATTTATGACCTCTTTGTATTGGAAGAATCATTTTCAGTCACCTGCCACTAAAACGAGTCCGGCTTGCGATTGATTCCGGAGTCGGACAACGTGCAATATGTTGTCGCCAATTATCTGAGTTTATAGGGCAAATCGATTTCTCTCTCTGTCTGTCTCCGGTTTATCTGTCTGTCTGTCTACCTCTCCTCTCGCAGAATTGCAATGTATGTGCATGGATTTCCATAATCACACTACATTTAATGAGTGCAGCAATATTATGCGATAATCCTCTAATCCTCTCTCTGTTCTTTTCTCTTCCATGCACTGTGACGCCATCGTCCTCCCATCTTCACAACAGGTAATTAGTTTTGCATGGTTGTATACATGGCGTGAGTTGAGTAGCAGACAGCCCGGTCTAGCCCATCTCCGTCTAATTGTGTTTTGGCAAGACGCTGGCTGTGTCTTAAAGCTAATACGGTTTACCACCCAGTCACGGTGTGCTGCAGGAATGCACAAAAACTCAATGCAGTCATCTTAAATTCATAATGTAACATCAATATTTCTTGTGACGAGTAGTTAAATTGTGTAAAATTGCAGCATTTGGAATAAGTTAACACTGGCGGCAATGGTAGAACTGAAGGTGAAAGTGGTCGGCTTTGGAATTTCTGGAACTGGTAGTAAAACCTGAACAGGGGAAGTTCAGGAATAACGCACTCCTCTTCCTCAGCGACTACCACTGAAGTGCCCTTCAGCAAGGCACTTAACCCCCAACCAGCTGCTGCAATGGACCTGCAACAGTAGGAGACAGTAGTTGTAAGGGCAATGTATGAATGTGAGGAAAATACTTCATTGCAATCCTGCTCCAAGTTGCAGAAAGCCCTATTAGTCCAGGTGAAATGGGCCAAATCATTCAGATTTACATAAAAGCATCATAAGTGGTATGCATGTGCAGTTCAATGCCCCGAAGATTTTTGGAGCCATTGCAAAAATGGTAGTGATCTGCTGAGGCGTCCATTATTCTCCCCGCCAACACTAGCAAATGGTTTGCCTCCTTATGTACTGAAGTGATCAGTATGGGATTGAGAAAAAGGTGTACACATAACTTTTGATCAGCAAGGAATATGATGGTGCTATGGAAAACAAATACAATGAAATTGCACTTTTAAGAGAACTGAGAGCAATACAGAAAATCCAAGAAAGCTAGGTTTCAACAGGGCAAGGACTTGTCTTACGCTCTTATACTTGTTCTATGACACGTATAAACAACATATACGAACGGCACTCACCTCACTCAGCGTCGCTTGCAAACAAATTGCCTATGACAAGGCTGACAGGGCTTGATGAGATTCTTAGCTCCTTGTTCAAAGGGCCCCTGACGTGACCGCCGCTTTCACATTTTCCAAGGCTAAATCGCTATTTGTCTGTTTGATTTCAACTCTCTGCTTTATAAATGAGTAGTGCGCCATTCCAAGGGAGAGAAAATTATATTATTGCCCACACTCTCTGACCTTCACTGCACGCACGCACACAGACACTAAGTATTTGTCGTCAGTACATTTTAATTAAGCACTTCGCTACTGTCGCACACACACACACACCACGTTGCTCTCCGCTGGCCATTGTTGTTTTTTTCCTTTTATACCGTAAGTGTGTTTTAATTAAAAAGAATACGTTTCTATTTCCGCGCCTCATTATCTTGGCTCTCAATTCCACCTCGCCTCTTAAGACCCCCAGTTTCTCTGGACTTAAAACATTTGTGAGCTACAGTGCCAGAGCCGGCCAATCAGCCCTTAATGTCAACTAAGTACCTTTGTCAGCCTGAGTGATGTTTCATTTGGAACTGCACATAGCCACCGAATAGATACCACCACCATCGCCCCTTCTGCGGCTCATCTTTGGCGCAATCTGCCAAGATGCTTTTAAGTGGAAGGTAATGGGAAGAGTCCACGCCATACTGGTCTTTCTCGCCTGTCAAGTTTATGCAGCCTGCAAAACATCTGCAAGAAAACATTGCGCAAAACATCTTGAATCGAATCACAGTTTCTCTCAGAGACTCCTGGGAGATTTCAGTCTGAGCTTTACAAGATTGAAGTAATTGAGAGAGATGTGTCGGAGGTTAGTTAGGGATGCGGATATGGATATCAGCCCGATGCGAGGCTTAAATAGGGTATCAAGTATCAGGGAATGTTCCCATTTCGAGAGTCTGATGCTAACAGCAATGTGCAGCATACCAGTAATTAAAGCAGAAGTTTTTTGCCTCCTTCATCCATTTCTCTAACACTGAAAATGGATTATATCTTCACTTTTCTAATAACATTAATGTAATCTAAGTCTCTATGGATCTGCTCAGTGCTTGGTAATGTGGTTTCGGCTGGTACTGAAAGTTCAGTGCTCAGAATTAGCAGCGAGGCCTCCCTAAGGTTAGTGTAATGCACTTATAGATTTGGTCCAGCGTGATTAGTTTGCAGATGTTGTAGTCATGTCAAAGGGAACATGTCTTAATATGACCAAAGCCAGCAGATGATACATCCCATCAAGTTGGATTTCTGCCATTATCCTAGAGGACGAGTACCTGCAACGTCTACCTGGAGCATCTCCGCTACACTTGTTAGAGGTGTATTCATCTATTCTGTTCTGTTTTCAAGCATGCAGATGATGTATCTAACCATGTGGTGCAAGAGGAGCCGAATGCATCTACGTCTGCGGCTCCAACAGTCAAATCACAAATTTCCTCTGCTTTAGCATTGCCTTTTCATAGCGTTGCATCATTTTTATAAGGTAACATAGCTAGCTAGCAAGTGCTAATTAGGTAGCAGTGATTGAAAATAGATAATAAAAAACTAAAATGACTTCAGAGCTTTCCATTGATCCCAACAATGGATCCAATTCTTCTCTGAGCACCATTTTTGAGACTTTTATTGCTGTAGTCAAATAAAGGTTGCAAGGGAACTAGGAGGCTTTGAATGGCTGTAGTCAACCTCTCTTTATTTTGCACTTGCCAGGCTGGAACTATTGTTCATGAAACAAAATCATACTGGTAGGGAATCAAGGATGTGCGCAAATCCGATTGGCTTTTCCCAGTTGACAAGCTTGTTGAATGTCCACACTTCAGCTGAGTTGCTTAGCTCTACACCAGTGGTTCCCAACCCAGTCCTCAAGTATCCCCTTGTCCTGCAGGTTTTAGCTCCAGCTCTACTCAGGCTGAGCCAATTAGGGGCTTCACGATTTCATGATATCTTAATTGGTTTAGGTGTGCCTGAGTACAAGGGGTTACTTGAGGACTGGGTTGGGAACCACTGATCTACAGGAATGAATGGACTTCCAGTTGATCGTGTTGCTCGCAAGGTGAACATGGGGTTAGGAGATCAATTATCAAAGTGCCAATATCCGCACGTGCATAAGTAGGCTACATGATAAATCTAGTGTAGGGTCGGTGGAGCACGGGCGTCATCGACACTCTAAGCCAATACTACAGGAATACTACATGTACACTACACCTTAATGCACCACATTACACCTATGCTGTGTGTGTAATACCCAGGCCTCCATTGAAAGTCTCCGTAAAGCTGATGCTACAGCTGCACCACATGTGTCTAATGCCTTGGATCTCCATTGTTAGCGCATGGAAATTCTTGGTGTAGTATTAGAGGTCAGTCAGATCTTACAGGTCTTGGTCTGACGCCATTAGGTACTGGTTCTCTCAGATATTGTCAGTCATGGCACTAAGTAGAAGCTTGAAAGCACACGTACACGCTTTAAAGAGGGTAGCCGCGGATCTCTCTCAAGGTCACCGCTGTACGTGCGTGCATGTGCCTACATGTAGAAGTGGAAGCCGTACATCAGGCATGACCAGTTCTGCATCGGCTCACAGGTTTTCTCTTGCATGCCAATTTGAGAAAACTTGTTCCTTTCCAGTGTTGGTAACACTTGCGTTGTGCTTTTGTAGATGTGAATTCTCTCATTATTAGCATGTGCCAGGCAGTGTTAGCCGGGCCTGCTGGGAGGGCCACACTGGGAGTCTTGGCCTTCTTCGCCATCACTCTCTTGCTCACCTCATTAAGTTGCCACCTCCGACTCAATTATTCACACCATTTAGCACTTACTCAGTCCTCCGTTCTGTCTCTCTTTCTTTCCTCGCCTTGTTCTTTCTACCTCGCTTTCCCGCTCACTCTCATCATGTCATGATTTCGACTTCAGTGGAGGTTATTTTGAGCAGTTACTCCTTGCACGGCAGTGAGACATGCATCTCGTATCGTCAAAACGAACGTTGTTTGCTGTACTTTAGTCCTCAGCCAGGAGATCGTTTTGTTATTTCAGCAGTATTTTCTAGTATTATCTGGTTCTGTGTTGTAGTAGCATAACAGTTAGGCTGAAGCAGTGTTTTCACTAAGTCGGGGGGGATGGTGATTGGAGTTAGAACTATTGTTATAGTGTGTGTTCGCCAGATCATCAAGTGTGTTCCCCAAATCTAACTGGTCATCAAGTGTGCATTCCTCAAATCCAATAGGTCATCAAGTGTGTGTTCCCCAAATCCAGCAAGTCATCAAGTGTGTATTCCCCAAATCCAACAGGTCATCAAGTGTGTGTTCCCCAAATGCAACAGGTCATCAAGTGTGTATTCCCCAAATCCAAAATGTCATCAAGTGCCTGTCCCCCAAATCCAACTGGTCATCAAGCATGTGCTTCCCAAATCCATTTTCGTTTGCGTTGCCTCTGTGACACGTGGCAAAAAAGGTCCACAGTTTTCCACAGTCTGTTAAGTCGTGTAGTGTGTCCCCAGCCTTAAAAATGAGAAAACAGAGAGTAGGCTTCCCTCTGAAAACAGGCGCATAGATGGCAGCTCAGAGGCTCCTGTGTCCCATCGCCGACAGCGCCGGGCCCAGCCATCATCAGAAGCCGATCGAGCGTGGCATGCGGTGGTCGCACCGACACAGATGTTGACCAAGCTCATTAAGTAAATGGGGCTATAATTGATTTCAGTCAATACCCTATCCTCAGCAAGGGTGTGCATCTACCGATTGGGAGCAGGCTCCGGGGGACCGGGGACAGGGGGGGCTGCATGAATAAATGCACTGTGTGAGGTTTCAGATAATGCAGGTCTTTGCAAATGCTACGGGGATTAGTTTGCCTTGAGTTTGGCTATTTAGGGAGCTAATGTCGATTCCCCACAGAGGGATAGCTTCCAGATGAAAACAATCGACCGTGTCTCCAGCCTTTCATACCTCTCATGTTTCTCTGCATGTCCCGTCTGTTTGTTAGCCCTGTCTCTTTCTATCTCGGTCTCTCTTCCTTTGAGAGTCAGTTGGGTAAAGGTGTGGCTCTTGCTATGAGTCCAAATGGTCCGAAATTTATTTGAAAGCCATATCTAAAGAAAATCCACATGAGGGGAGCATTCAGGACCAGTGTTCCCTCAAAGGTGATTAGTCATTGCTCCACGTGTTCCCAGAAATGTAACCAATATTAGTGGGTTTGGAAGTTTTGATGATATTAAATGATAGGACTTTTCCATAGCTTTGAGTTGAGTGAATTGATAGCCCTGTTCTTTGTTTTGTCCTCCTCTGCTTTCCCCCCCGCTGTGCATGGAGTCCAGTGGAGCTGCTTAGAGCACCAGCGCGTGGTTAATTAAGCCACATTATCAGCAGGCCTAATTGGCCATGATGCTGTCAGGCCTTCAGCAAACATTCTCTGGTAAAAGTTCCTCGTTCATGATTTCTTCCTCATAGGAGCAGCAGAGAACGAAGAGAAAGCGCAACCACATGAGAATACAATGACCATACATAATATGAATTTAGCTCATTCTAAACAGTCAGTAATCTCCATAACATGAGTACCAATGCGGCACTGTGGATTGAGACAAAATTACTAGGGGACCCTAGAGTTTTCTTGAAACACATAGACATTTTTCCAAATGTTTACCATGGTAGCGGAAGACAATCTGATATGGTCAAATTAGAAAAAATCACTTAGCGAAAATATTAATCCCTAGACCTTGTATGATGATAATACTGTCCAGAGAGGGCTCTGGTAATAAAAAAAAAAACACATCAGTGTCTATGCTTTGGACCCCAATCAGTCCCATATGACCCCTTTTTTCTCCTCCTCCTATATCTAACACAAGGAAATGTCTGGGAGTTGCGTGGGACTTTTGCTTTGGGCATTTCCCTCCTATGTGGAAACAGTGCATTGTCAGATTCAAGCAGCTGTTATGGGTGAGCAGAGTGTCACAATAAACACCACCCCCGCCCCCTCCCATCTCTATACATTACATGGTTCCTAGGGGACATTTGCGCAGGGCCCTGGCAGTAAACACGCTTCATTACAAGCTCTTTTATTTTCAGGCGGCAGAGACGCATCCAAATCAATTCCTACTTGCCCTTTGATCTACCACGCCAGAGCTTGTATGCTGCTCAAGAACTGCACGCTTTACGGAGGCGCTGGCTTGAGGCCCTTGAGAAAAGAAGATGACTGTGTTACAAAGATGACAACACAATGTGCCTATTATTATCAGCAGAGTGTCAGTATGTTCGCTTGCAGTAACACGGGAATGCCCCTGGACTCCCCTTTTGCGTAATGCGCCCCGAGAAGATGAAAGCAGCATCTTTTATGTAGTTGGCACTTAGGTAACCTCCGGAGGCGAGTGGGGAAAAATAAAGTCACGGAAGGGAGGAAGGAAGGTAAAAAGAAAAGATGGAGGCAGGAAAATATAAGAATATATATGAGGAAATAAGCCGGGCTTTCTCAGTTTCGGGAAAACGGGCTTCCTTGAAAAATTCCCAGTCACTATGAATGCAACAGTTATCATCGGCCACCACCTTGGCCCCATTAGTGATCCACATGGGCAGAGACACACGGGACCTATATGAGCCCATGGACAAATTAATATGGGCCCCATTTGGGTGACAAGTACCAGCCCATCACAACCCATGTGGGGCCTACATGGACATGTTCGCTGGGCACAAAATGGTTCGAAAACAGAGCGCAATAGATGGTTTTTAGGCTTCAACCATAGCGTAACCCTTTACAATCTTATGAAGAACCCTTTTAGAAAGGTTCTCTGTAACACTAAGCTCAAATGGTTCTGCGTAGAGCTTTTACTGTGCTGTAAAGAACCCTTTAAGAATGCATGAAATGCCCTAACTATGAAAGGAACTCCGCACTGGGTTCTTTATTCTGAGTCGTTGTTGTTTTATTTTAACACTAGGAAGTCCGAGCTGTATTTTGGAATTTTGGAACATTCCAGATTTCAAATGTCAAGACTTCCAATCTTCCAATCCAGTGTTGTGACATTTTCGAAAGCATGCAAAGAAATAGTAGTTATACTTTGATTTAACCCTTAACGTGACAACTCTATATAGAACCACTAAAAACCTTTTTCTGTGCATAGAAAGCAGCTGGCTGAGACAATGATGGGAAGATTTGAGCTCAAAATTACGGTTGACTGTCAGGTAAAAAAAAGAATTACGCCCCAAAAGGTCTGCCCGTCTTTGGCGCTGTTACTCGGTAATGGTCTCAGGCATCTGGCAACACCAGAGCATCGATGCCAGGCGATCGGCCTTGGGGTGGATGAGCCGCCATCAGTGCCGAGACCCCAAATGCCACATCCATAATCTGCCTGCCAATTCTCATCAGACTCACCTCTGCCACTGTTCCCCCCACCCCTTTCCACACACACACACACACACACACACCCACACAAACACACGCACACACACACACTGCCTGACAGCTCTTTCACCCAGCCTGACGTTGACGAGACAAGCTTGGGCTGTCGCCGCTCATAGGAATTATAAAACTCAAATGTTCTTGTCACTTCCCCAGCCTTTCCAGGTGCCTCTCTGAAGGCAGGGATTAGAGGTTAACCCTTTAGCAGCCAGCCGACACCACTTTGTGCCATACCGTTGGGATCCTTTTGAATTCTGTTGATTTCTTTCTTCCAGAGAAGTGTGTTCAAGTGTACCTAAGAACATCATATATGTACATAAAAGATGTGGGTGGGAGATGGAGAAGAAAAACAACAACTTCTGCTTCTCTTTTCTTTTTTTTTTTTTTTTTTTATTGTTGCAGTGAAAATGGTTGCAGCTCTGATATGGTAATGAGATGGTTTTACAATACGGTGTGTGTGTGTGTGTGTGTGTGTGTGCATGTGTGTGTGTCCCTGTGCAGTTTCGCTGTGTGTGGGCGTCTCAGTTAGAAAGTCGACTTATTCATTTGCATCGCTTTGAGGTATAAAATAGACAGAGAATGTGTGTAATGTGTATGAGATATACGCTACAGTAAAAAAAAAAAACACCGGTAGATGAAACGTAGGCAGAGACGACAAATGATGATGATTAAATCCTCACTGCATGGTGCGACAACCACTTATCTGACTGAGCAGAATAACCCCAGCCATTGCGTTGAAACTGCAAGAAGTTTTTTTTGTTGGCGTCGATTGTACTTTCGTCTGGGTAAGGTGAACTTGGAATGTACAGTTTGGCTATCTACGGAAGAGGATTAGGGCCACATGTGGAAAATGTATTTGAGTTCTGAGTTCAAAGTCAGAACTCTGAGAACAAAAGTCAGAATTCTGAGTTTAACTCAAATACATTTTTCACGTGGTCCTAATCCTCTTCCGTAGCTATCTGACTCAGGTGTCTGTAAGAAATTAGATTTAAGACTTGTGCAGATATTTGTAATGCCAGGTACAATTACATATAAGACCTGCGTGGCCATGTGGCAGACTGGGGGGGAGAGTGTGGTTGAGGTGTAGGCTGGATGCAGGAGAGAATTGAGCCAGTAGGCTGGTTCTTCCAGGTTGGCCCCCAGGTGCCTCCTCTGGGACAGGTCGGTCCCGCTCCCACTCTCAACAGTTCGACTCGACCCTCACGATCTCCCGTCGAACTCACTCACTCTCCCAGACACACACACACAGGTTAAAAAGGACCAGAAAGAACCTGCCCACTGGCTCAATTCTCTCCCGCATCCAGCCTACGCCTCACCCACACCCTGCCCCCAGTCTGCCACACAGCCATTGAAAATAATGTGAACGTAGGTCTGCGTGACTGGGCTGATTTCTCAACAGAGAAACTGCGCACCAAGAAATTGCAACATTTTCAAGGCCTCTGAAATGGAATTTACATCTCAAAATCCTATGTCTAAGCTTTTTTGATTTAGACCATCTTAAGACTTGCGGCACCTGCAGGCATCCTGCATTGGGTTAAGCATGTCATTTCAAAAAAGCAAGCCAAATCATCTTCAATCAAGTTAAGTCAGCAGCATTTGCAGTGATTATATTGCATTGCTATTCCTATGGCCAGTATTGTATGATATTAAAGGAATAATATGTGACGTTTCCTGTCAATGTCCATTTTGCTCCTCTCCATCTGATTGATATAGTGATAGTGATTCAACCTCTAGTCAGTTCACGAAAGCTTTTCCTTGCTGTTCTGTCTGGTAGGTCTTTCCTGTGAAAAATCCTCTGGTGCACAGGAAGTGATGCGTTTCACGTTTCCGGTGTGTTTGGAATACATAGAAGAAGAGCTGGGTAGTTAGCATGAGCAGCGCCACCTGCAGAAATGGCCCAGCGCTGACCACACTGTTTGACAAGTGATGTCTGGCTGCAGTGCAAGTTGCAGAAACTCCACAGTCACTGTAGTGTTTAATGGAGTGTTTGCTGTGTCCTAGTGACCCTGGGTGGAGAATCCACAGAAGGAGTCAGGCAGCAGCAGCAGACACCTTCATTATGCCCCTGTCAGGTCACACCGGCCCGGGCAGTTTCAGCCGCCCACATATACACAATTCACACACGCGCATACATAAACACAAGCACGCACACACACACACACACGCACGCATGTGCATGCACACATACCGCAGCTTCACCCTTCTCCCACGCCAGCAGACCTTGCTTTAATTAACATCCTGGTGTTTCTCGAGCAGCGATGACAAGATCCCAGACACCATAAAGACACGTGTACTCAGCATACACACACCCACACACACACACACACACACACACACATCTTCTTTGAAGCATGAAAGCGAATCTGAATAGAAATTGGAATGTGGAAGGCAGAGAAGACAAAGTCTGCTTTGGAAATCATGAAGGCGTGCATGCAGTGTACTGTACTCTATGTCTGTGTGTGTGTGTGTGTGTGTGTGTGTGTGTGTGTGTGTGTGTGTGTGTGTGTGTGTGTGTGTGTGTGTGTGTGTGTGTGTCCTTTTCTGAACGTCTCCATCTGTTAGTTTGTCAATTATTTGTGTGTGTGTTTGCGA
>OOFE01034913.1:1076-11382 GCA_900323365.1 Monocentris japonica | reverse complement strand
TTTTAACTTCTCCCGGCACTGTTTACCGGTGTTCAGCTCGGCTAACTTGTGGGAGATTTTTGCGTAGACCTTCTCATTGCGGGTCGCCGTTTCCAATTCCCGTTGGATTTCATCCTCAGCATAAATGCTCAATAGCGCCTGGACTTCATCGTCAGTCCATCTGTCGTAAGCTTTGTTCATGTTGGATGTGTCCAACAACAAACAAAAATATTCGTCTTGCAGCTGCAGAAAACATTCGGCTTGCGGCTGCAGACTTTTAAAACCGGTGGCTGAAAATGCTGCAAGTATTTGACCAATCAGATCAATCAGAAATGCTCAGCGCTGCAAGCCCCACCCCCAAAGTTCCAGTACTTTCGGAAAGTACTACCCCCCGAGCTGGGACTTTTTGGGGGGTAAAACAAAGTCCCCGGCACTTATTTTAGACCCTGGTCCTTGCGGTCGAAACGCATGGAGTCCCTCCAAAGGTTCCTAGTCCCAGGGTAAAGTTCTGGCAGTCAAAACGGGGCTTAAGACACACTATTTGGGAAATCCTTGTACATGCCTTTTTAGTGTGGCTTTCTTAAAACTCTTATAGCGAAATTCAGCAAACTGCAACGGGTTTCTCATCTACCTGGAAGAGATGAGACTGGTTTGTTTACAAGATTCGGTCTTAAGGGGAACCAATTATTGCTTCTAAGCGCGACTGAACCCTTTGAAACAAATGCTTCGAAGTGCAGCCAGTACGCTTTGAAGCGCAAAGCTGTACCAAGCTGGCATAGGAACAAGCGACGACGCAGACACACACACACACACACACACACACATGTCAACAAAACTGGGTTCAAACGTAGTCAAAAAAACATTTGAGTCATTGGAAATTGCCTCATAAAATGGTAATAATAACTGCAATAGTAAACGTATGATGCATGAACACACTAATAAGGTGTAACAAATATCATTCTGGGTGTCTGCGAGTTTCATCATGTTACATTTAAGGCTTTATAAAACTCCGAATCTAGGTCTGCGTGATTGATAGGACTGTGTTTTTCTCACCACTCAAACTGCGCACCAAGAAACAGCGACATTTTTTAAAACCTCTAAACTGAATTTAGGACTTAAAATGCTTTATTTACCTTTATTCAAGACCTTTTAACTTTAGACAGTATAATTTAGCTACTCAACAAATCATTGGTGAAGGAAGGCGCCCACTTGATAACCCCACTGACATACCCAGATCTGGCACAAGGGATCTGGCACAAGGGACTGTCAACATTTCACCCTGTGTAGTGGCGAATATGATTTGGCAATTGACCCATGGAGGAGGTAATTCTTCAATCCAGGTATGAGCCCCTGCTTGGCTAATAGGGATGCAGTGCATCGTGGGCTGGAGACTCACCTCTTCCACAGGGCAGGCAGAGTGCGTGAGCTCAGGGCTTGGCAGAGAGACGCTCTTCTCCCACTTGCTGGCCATGTGGTTGACCTCCTCCAGCTTTTGCTCACAGCTCTTCTGGGTGTTGAGCAGTGTCACCTCATAGAACTCCTGGATATCTGGGGGAAACACAGGCACACAGGCATTGTTAGACTCCACCTCTCCATCGATAGATTTCACTTTGTCTCGAGTTTGATGGGAGAGTATAGTTTACTTTTGATGTGGCCCTCAAAATATGGCACGTATCACAATACACAGGCCATTGCCATTAACGCAAAAAAACATTGCATTGTAATTCTGTTTTGCCACTTTTGTGAACATGGACACATTAAGGTGTTCCTGCAGCTGATCAGCTAATCTCATAGTTCATATCAGTACTTCAGCCAAAGGTTAAGTTCTTGCCATTAAAAGGTGCTGTATGTTCATGTATACCTTTATAATTCCTCATGAGAACAGAGTTTGTGAAAGCAGCTGAGGTTCAAAGCAAAACGCACTTCTGCAAGGACAGAGATGATCACACTGTACAGACATGTTACTTATCCTTGATTATTGAGTGAACCTCTTTTTGAACACATGTGAACAATAACAATATTGTTCACATGCTGTAATGTGAAATATGTGAAAAAACACAAATGAAAACCAAAAAGCACATGTGCATTGAATTCACATCTGTATTTTCAAATGTGGCTTTTTCGTAAGGGTTTTCCTACTCAGACTTTTTGTGAAAAACAACTGTTTAATTAATAGTTGACCTGCCGCTGAACGTCATCCCAAATGGCTGCTCAAAAGGAACGCTGCTCTTGCTTAGTTACCAGTACATAATAAAAGTTTATAGTGCCTCCAAAAAAGACTGCAGCATGTGACACTCTGGAGACAGTTGATAAGATGCCTCATGCATTATAAACCTCACAAAAATACAAGGCATTATATTTAGCTCTTTTTTCCTTTTGTCCTCAGCAGTCCTCAGGTCGAAGCATATCTAACAGACATTTTATGTCCCTACCCCATAAGTAGCCTATACCTGTTTTTCCATTTCGGCGGGAACATTGGGCTTCATTCACATAGCATGGGTACGATGAGATTTGATCGATTACGAACGTTTCGGCATTCAAAATTTTTTTCTTACCTGAATTTGTTCTTTGGTATGATCAAAGTCTATGTGTTTGGAACCATGCACGGTTGACTTTAAACTGTGCCTATTTCGAGTTATACACTTTAACTGTAAGTCAAACCATTTCTTTATAATTTCATCCAAGGTGAGGTGTCTCTGATGTTACAGCATCAGTAATTTCTTGCCATGCTTGCTTTCTCGGTTGCTCTCACTCCATCGCTTACACATTTAAAAATTATATTTCAGTTGTATTTCAGAGTAAGACTGAAGCTGTTGTTCTTGGGTCTCTTCATCATGGTGTCTCTACCTTTCCATTAGTGCTTACTATTTGCACACGTGCATCCAACAATTGGTATTCATCAGATACGCCTGAGGGTCTCTGAGGGGAATTTAAGAAAAGTCTTGTGAATGAGGCCCAGTGTACTCTGGTTCAATAAACTTCACCGGCTGTTTAAAAATCCTTCACCCTCTTCAAAACTTAGTGGCAGCATGTCACCCATAGTCATATTTGCAACTAATTAAGTTATTTGCGCTGATAGCACACAATTGCATTTACAGTGAATTGCAGTTTGTCTTCTCTGGCTAGCTTCCCTTTATGACTCACAATGTGGCTGAGTTGTATGTGGTTTTGCAGAGCACCAGGAGAAGGGTTAAATGCCAGTTTGTCATTTAGCTAACATTCAGTCCATTCTGACCATATTAACAGATCACTAACAGTAGTGAATGTTGTGTTTCTGGTACAACATGAGCCTGCTGGCTCACAGCTGCTTGGAAATACAAGCCACGCTGTAACAAAGGTAATCATGGACTTGTGAGGTATATTTGAACTTTACAGCCAACTGAGCTTGATATTATGGTAATATTATCAGTTCTAAAACAGAAGATACACCTTGATCCCCACAAAACCACAAAATCTAGTTATCTCACCATCACCTTATCTGATTTGTTTTCTTTGGAGTGTCTCATATTGGTGTGACATTACAGGTGTCTGTCGACGGTGTGTACAGACACCCATACACAGTAGTGAAATCCCACACTGTCTTCGGGGACCTCAAGTTACCTCTGTCTAACCCGACAGAGGAATTCGTGACAGGAGTTGATGCTTGTGGAGTCTGAAGATACTACTGTAAACTGTAAGAAATATAGTGCCTACTCCAAAAAAAAAAAAAAAGAAAATCAGCAAAATCAGCTTTTCCTGTCCCTAGCTCCAGTTAGAGGCTACACTAGAGGCTACACTACCAGTTATTGTTACACTACCAGTTATTGTTTTAAAATACAAGGGCAAATTTTAACAGCTAATTACAATTGCATTAATGACAAAATGAATCCTTTTGGACAAAAACAAAATGTTTAAAGTGATCTGTGTCAACATAAATGCAATTCTAAGGTTATTTCAGTCGGTGATGTTAATGCGTTGCCCGCATGTTTGGATTGAGTCAATGGATAGCCACATCCTTTACCAGCAAGGCAACTGTTAATAATAAATGAACTATTATTGTTTGGAACACACTGAATATTTGAAGAGCTGTTGAAGAGACTAATCCGTTCTCAAAAAATTGACTTTTGCACATCCCAATAAACCATATCATAGAATCGAACACAAAAGGAAATATGGGGCTAAATATGTAAGGCTATTTGTATCTTACTTTCACTCTTGCTTGTGTTCTGAAAAGTCAGCTGCCTAAAAATATATGCATCCTATTGTTTTTCTTTTTGTACCAAAACCTGTGTGCTCATATGTACTGCATGGACAATAGTCTTTGTAGTCTTTGATTGTTAAGCCACCCGCAAAGTCATCTCTTTAAAAACATCAGGTATTGAACATTTGTGCGGAAGAAAAACTCCCAAGACTTTGCTGCAGATCAAAATGACTCACAGTGACTGAAGATGTCGACCACAAAAGCAGCATGGACAACAAATGTTCCAAACACCAAACCACGTGCATCTTTTTGCAAGGTTTTGTAACATCAATAGGGCTTAGATAGACTTGATAAGGCAAATGAAAATGTATGCATTTTACTTACTGGCGACTGTAATGGTATTACCATTTCAACATTGCCTTATACTGCTATTTCACTGAATCGCAGCATGAGTCACTGCAGCATAAGCCTCAGTGCATTAGAATCTGCTAGTGTGATAGACCCAACATCTGTTGGTGCATCATTACAACATCTACCACAAAGCCTCTGCATTGTATAACTCAAGTGAACTCTTTGTTTGGCATTCAATACGAAGTGCTATTGTTATCAGCACACAGGCACATCTTTTGAATGGCCAACCATGTTTTACCAAAGGAACCAGGCCCACGACAAGCAATCTGCCACGGCCGTCCAATGCCTTGTCCCCACAGATAAAAGGCGCATTTACATTTAAATGGATGTTAATAACAACAAGCTATTAGCATTCAGCACCAGGCATAGGGGACAGTAATGTTTCACTCTCCGAAGCACACAAATGAACCCATGTATTTGTGTCATTAGAAACTGTTAAAAAAAGGCTTGGATGTAAGTTTTATTGATGCATGCTTGCTAGAGACCGCAAACAATTGTACAACTTTTGCTATTCGCCTGAAAAACAGCATATTATAGATGTAATGCAAATCCTCCAAAAGCCCCTGAACATTTAGCGTACACTGGGGTGAGCAGTATAGTGCAAGCATACAGCTAAGATACAAAACCAGCTGATGCTAGTTGTTGTCATCCATGAGACTATTATGATTCAATGAAGTTATACGGTAAGACTATGTCACAAACTTCCTAATAGAGGACATAATTGAAATGTTACCTGTTTGCCACTTAGAAGAGCAAGAGAAGATGAGTTTTGTTTCTTTATTATCAATTCAAATAAAATATACAGGGTACCCAAACAGATCCCTAACAGAGCAAATCAGACTCCATCCATCAACACTCACCCAGCAGTTAACCACGTCATCTGGATGAGCGCTGATAGATCTCAAGTGAACAACTGTTCTTCAAAACCCATCAAAACCACCAATTGTGACCGTCAGTAATTGTTCATCATCAGGCCGCCTATGAAAATAAAACATTGACCACTATTTCACGTTCACACATAGATCCCATAAGTTGTCAAAAGTAACTTACAGTGCAGTAAAACTTCCCCAGTCTCTTCGGTCATGCCGCAGCGCTGCTTGTCATGTGAAGCACTGTGCCGAGTATCAGATGCCCCGTGGCAAGCTAGCAGCGAGCCTAATCCTCAGACATAGAGGCCGCCTGTTCCCTTCAATGCAGACAATGACCTTACACCCTGCATTGCTGATTTCTAAATCAGCCCTCCAATGGATAATGTGCTTAACACTGCCAGCAGCCCTTTCCAACTCTCCCACTAATGAGCAAAACTCCACTTTTTTTTCTCCCATCAACAGATGAAGCAGTTTAACAACTAGTCGACAACCAGCCATCCAATTCTCCACCCTCTGTCGCGGATTTAATGGCAGAGAGGCGTACGGGACACTGCTTGCACCAATGTTTTCATCATGATGTGTACATGTTTAGTCTCGGCCGTTGAGAGCACGAAACAAAGATGGTAATGCAGGAAGGCCCCTTACCAGCTCCAGAATGGTCCCCCCTGCTCTTGGTCCTCCTGGTCCTTCACTCTTTATATTTGCAAGGCACGACTGAGCTGCTTTAGGGGTGGCAGCTGGCACGGTATTTAAGACACTTGGCTTGCGTGTAAAAGGCACCCTGAGCCCAGCAGGAAATAACTGTCCATGTAGTGTAGGGTGCCCTTGTGTTTACCATAATGTGTGTTGGGAATCTCCACTGACAAGGCTTCTATGAGGTAGGATAAAATACTCCAAAACAATTAGGCAGTGAGGTGGAACAATATATCGTCAAGGCAGTATATGAGTAGCTACGCGACTGTACATCCAAGTAAAACATTTAAAGAGAACACCTAGTGCAGGTTTTATGGAAATTCCTTCAATGCAGCTTGACGTGTATCTCTATGATCCCTTACGCTGCATTCACATTGTGGCCTTAAAAAAAGCCATACATAATATTAGTTTAATTTCAAAATATATAACAGGTTGCATTTTGCAGAAATGATTAAATATGATTCCCACTGTAAATGAATGTGAAGTCAAGCAGGGAAACCAAAATTCAGCAGTACATAATTTTCTCCCCTGACTCCAAAATGGACAGTCAGAAGTATTACATTTGTCACTTATTGTCATTGTAAGATTTTGCAGGATTTTTCAACATCCGGGTTGACTTCAACATAAAAGCTGGAAAAATTCAGCTTTTGTAGGTAAGTCCTGCCCATCTACGTATGGTAAGCGACACTTTACACCAGTGCTGGCAGAGTAAATTGCCGTTCTCCTGTTGAAAACAATCAATATCCAGTTTACTGTTTATCACATACCGCCACAATGTGAAGACAAGGTTACAGCAAAGTTACACCATAGGCACTGAGCATTCACTTTTGTCATCAGGAATCGGCCATCAAGTAAAGTAAACTGGATCAGCTAGTGCTCACATTGTAATAGCACTAACCCAAACATGTCCATTGAAAAAGTTTGCCTGAAATCAATTCCTGATTGGCGTTCATCTTCCTCCCATGTTTCATTTTATAGCACAAACCTAAACACTGATACTCTATCGTCAAAACAGCTGTTTGTGTGCAGCAGGTACAATGTGATTCTAATGCAGGAGAAAATACAAAACTCTCTGGATGCCAGCGATGGATGTATGTGCCAGAAATACATGTCCATAAGCATGACATTCAAACTGTTGAATAAGCCAGCAAGATAGCCGACAAGCTAAATGGCGCTTCCTAAAACTAGTAATCATTTAATCAGAATTTAATAGTGTAAGTATCTGTTAAGCCGTAGGCATTAGCTGTTAATCCATATACATTATTACAAAATAGAATCACCCAAAATCCCAATCTGGCCTGTATTTTTCCCCAGTACCACAAGCACTGTAATAACGTGAATAGTGATCTTCAACAGAGACTGATACAAGCAGTAGTGATCAATCACAAAGCCCATTATAGACCTGTTTGTGTATTGCATGGCACTCACAGGGTTTGGAGGAGGAGCATCAGCATGAGTTTCTGAAAGTTAAATTCAAGACTTTCTAAGACTTTCTTAAGCCAATTTCAAGCCTTTCAAGGCCTGAAATTAACTTCATACTAAACTAGAAACCTTACTTAAAGCAGGCTTTTAAAAGACCTGCAGACACCTTGGTATCTGTCAAAAAACATCCCGTCAGTTTGGGATGCACACGTGAACAAGATGGCTTTCCATTTAATGATTGCTCGTGATTCAGCCTAATAGCTAAAACACTTGCAGGCAGTATGCTTGTATTTTGTTAAACTGACAACACTGTCATGTGCAGCGAGCTTTCACTGTTTGAATTTTGTGTCCTACAACACTGCAAATTGTAATTCTGCAGGCTGTGTATTACTTAGCTGAATCACTGCAGCCTCTAGCTGGCCATACAAACCTTCTTTGCTATTGTGCTAATTCAGGAATGCTGTTTCAATACACTGTGATGCATGTGAATAAATACTCACTTATAGAAACGTATACAGCTGTACAAACATTTGCTAACCTCTGCTACCTTCTGCTGCATTCAAGGTCAAGTGAGAAACAAAAATATTTATGGTATTATGCCATCTCTGTTGAATTTCAGTAGTTTGCTGTTAAAGCTTGACATGTAATGCATTTCATTTGCTGGGTAATGTGTGCTACTGCACTGCTGCAGCACGAAACAAAACCCCCATTACTTCCAATATCATTTTAAGGGACTTTTATTTTCTCTCGTCACATCACCTCTGTTTGTTTCCAAGTACATGACAGTAACTGTTTGCATGCTGCTCTTCCCCTTTTGGGGTTTCCAAGGCAACCCTGCAGTGGATCTGAGGAAATTGGCATCCTCTTTGACACAAACGCTCCACCGTGCTCTCTCACCGATAGCTTCCTCCAGCAAGCACAAAAACCCACTTGCACAAAGCATTTATACAGTGAACACACACACACACACAGACACTGTCACAATGCAGATCTACTTTCTTCATGCTTACGTAATAGGTGGGTGGAGTGGGCTGGGGCTTGCAGTGATGGCTCCTGTGTAGCTCTGCTTCTTTGGGGAGCGATTATTCCAGCTGCATCTCCTCCCTACAGCAAGCCCTCCTCCACAGTGACTAAGGTGCCAGCTAATCCTTCTATCTCTCCACGCACATAGGCTACCAATTATTGGTAATACATCACTGCTCACTCCTGGGGCTCTCACTTCTGTCAAGGAAGTACAGTATATAGTCAGATTAGTGGTGGTAAAGACTAAAGGCAGGAATGCAGCGTTGTAGGAGCCTAACTCTAGTCAGAATGTTCTTGTGAATGGACTCAGACTTCATCAATAATGGCCACAACTAAAGCAACTAATGTTCAGGATTTCTCATGGCTCAGACACGACAGCATCAGGCAATGGCACAAAGTCAGTGAATCTCAGCTTTGAACCATACTATTCCTGTGCCCTCAGACAGTTTGGTCTACATTAGTGAATATTCTCCACTATCTCCCAATGCCAGAAATTAAGTTATAAATAACTTCCATCTAACCTGGATGCTCTTTATTTCACACACCATTGAGTCTAGAGTTCATATGTTCTCCTCTTTGCCTCACTTGCAGCATAAGAAAAATGTGAATGCTGAAAGCGAGGGAATAAGCCCAATTTAGCAGAGGAACAGTGAGAGGAGGATTAAAATGAATGACTGCTGGGTGAAGTTACCTTATGCCCTTCCTTTTATTGCAAAATATAACCCCCAAAATGTCAAAATGTTGGCTTCTGTAAAAGGTGATAGCTAGCCATTACACACCTCCAGAAGGAACAAGTACGCGGGGCAACCATACAGCTGATTCATCTATCCAGGAGGATGAACTGTGAAGTGAAAAACAATAATTTTTTGGGTCTGGCATGCCCTGGGCTTTCTCCAAGTCGCATTCAGCTACCGTCCTCATGGCATCTCCATGGAAACAAACACCGAGTACACTTTTCCAGATGACGTCAGTCCCTGCACGCTGCAGCTGTTAAAACTGGTGAACTCTGAGATAAGGCCGTTAGACTTTGGCCGTCCACACAACGTGGGAGGAAGAGCATAAAGAATCAGCTCTTCTCTTGACAAGGACGTTTACCATTCATGTATAAAAAGTCGGACCTGAAAACGTGCCTGCAAGCAGCCACGTCCGGGTGCTCGACCTGCATTCCAAAACAAAACAGAGACCTCTATTTCCAGTTACACCTGCGTTCGAGTGCCGGCCTTACTTGGTGTTTTGGTTTGATAATATAAACACAGCAATTGCTATCTGTGCATTACAGTGCAAATAGTTTACAGACCTACTGAAAAAGCTTGTTGACACTTAAAAGGCAAATTTTGTCTTTTAGAACTGAAATACGTCAGCTTTCAAAATGTCACCCTGCAAGTTTTCCTTTCCACTTTCAAAATCCTGCAAGGAAATATTATCTAATTATATTTATTTATTTATTTATATTTACCCGCTTCATTTGACAGCGTATCGGTCTTCCCTTAATGTAATGTCTCTTTCCACACCCAAATGATCCACAGCGAGATCTGCCTCTAAAACCCATTGATGTGAACTGCCTCGGCATCCTCAAAAAAAAATGCCTCAAAGGGAGGGAGTGTTAGATGTGCGGATACTTTGACTTTCTCTACTCTCGCTTCAGTCAAAACTCCCTCTCACATCTCCAGCCTTTTCCGAAAGCAGCAGCTAGCATATTACAGGCCCCGTGAAACAATAAAAACAGAAC
>OOFE01034909.1:1269-14092 GCA_900323365.1 Monocentris japonica | reverse complement strand
TGATCTTGGAAGCCCAAGGAGCGACCTGCACCGAGTGGGGCGGAGAGCCGCTGTGTTGTTATTTGTTACTCCCGGGCTCCAGACCAGCAGCTGACACCAGGCATGCACAATTATGGCTAAAAGCGCTTTCAAAATATGTCACTAAACACTGACAAAAACGTAAAAAAGTGCCACTTCCCAGAAAGCCTATAGAAAGTGTCGTCAATGAGCAGCCGCTCACAGTTCGCGAGCAGACAAGACACCAGCGTCAAGTCCGGCCGAAGGGAAAGTAGCACGTCCGGTAATAGCCTTCAAAATAAAAGCCTCACTGACAGCACGTAGTGACGTTTTTAAGTTCAATTCAAACTAAGCATACTAGCCTATACTTATCTAGGTAAGCTAGAATTGCATGGACATTTATATTTATATTTATTCATATTTTGACCAGAGTTCATTCTTTGCCATTCAAGTTTACTAGTTAGCTAACTCTGAAAAACGTTGTGGTTCTTTGGCTCCGCCCACTGAGGTCAACCAATGAGATTATTTCTGCCTCTAGGAAATGTTTGTAGAAGTAAAAAATATGTTTTGTGGCATAATTGCTCCTAAAAGGCAAAGAAAGGGAACCCTAGATCCTAGAGTCAAAGAGTCAGCCAGAGTAAGACACAATTGAAAAAGTGTCAAAGTTCACAAATCCTCAAACACGGCACACCAGACATCTTGTATGGAGTTTCCCTCCATATTTACTGATTCCACTTAGTATTTTTATTTTTGTTATTCTGTTAATGAAGAGTACCAAAATATCCTACCCAAGTAGGGGTACTGTTACTTTGCTGAAATTGTACTTAAATATTAGTTAAATTGCTTTGAGTAAAAGTAAAATATTGCTTATTCAAAATGTACTTAAATGTAGTTATTTTATTACAAAAGAGACCATTGTTACACACAATCTTTCCAATTCCAAAAAAATTGTACTCTAATGCATGCGATTTAGGATATAGCGAAGTACAGGTACTTTTAATTATGTCGCAACATACTTAAAGCCACACTCTTTTTTTATGTAAAATTACAAGGCACTCCTAGTTTTACATAAAATAATGCAGTTTTAAGTAAAAGTAAAATCACTAATTGTGAAAAAATAAAAAAAATAAAAACCTCAAGAAAGTACAAGTATAAAAAAGAGCTACTTAGTGACAGTAATCTGTTACGTCCATCCTTGCCGATACAATTGCAATAGCTCATGAATCTTTTTCTGCCAGAAGTGACACATTTATTCTGAAGACCGAATCACCTCATTTCCGGTCTTTTTTCTGTCTTTCTGCGGAACTTGGCAGCCAGAGAGCGGTATGGTGCGTTTGCAGAAGTTGCACAGGTACCACCCTTCCGGGTGTCTGCATATTTGACGGAAGCAAAAACTTTGTTTCATTTTCCAAATAGCTGATGGTTGAAACCCATCAGGTTAAATCAAAGCCCAAAACGTTTTTAATGGTATCATCTTATTCCACAAATGCCTCATTCAATCTTTTGCCAAGGTAAAATAGGATGTAGACCCTCCCATTGTTTATTAGAAATTAAAAAAAATATTTGAAAAATACAAGTACAAAATATAAGTACAACTAAAAGACTGGCTTCTTCCTAGAATATACACAGATTATGAGATACCTAAACATTTAGGTACTATTTCTTGAATGTTTCTTCAGACAAGTGAAGTGATATGTAGTTTAGTTATATATAGCAATCCTATGATACATTTGAGGAGGATGCTGTGGAAATATCACAGGAAAGTATTATAGGAATATTATAGTGATACCATAGATACCATAGATCAAAGACAATACCATGATGTATGATAGGTCACTGTAAACCCATTATTGAAAACTACAGACACCCTATTAGTCCCTATAGGAATATTCCACAAATACTATCGTGATTTTTCAAGGGAAGCATCCAGTTGGTGAATTCTTTAATGATGCAAAAATAAGCTAGCGTCACATACTCCTGTTAGCATCTCTACATTTTCTTTTTACATCAGGGTTAGATTGATTTACCCAAATACAGTCTGACTGTAAGACCGCTGCATGCAGTGTAATGACCACCAGGCGGCACTGAAGGCTAACTCTAAGCCACTTTGCGTCCCTTCCCATGTAAAACAGTACATTTCCCATGTACTTTAGAATATTCTTAGATAGGTTTCAAAATGTACAAAAATTAGCCAAAAAAGTATATTTAAGTATATAAATGACACTCATTCCAATACATTATTTGTTTATCTTTTGTCACGCTGTAAATGTACCCAAATGTAATCTAACTGAGTCTGAATTTGATTCTGTTGTTTTCATCATTATAATGGAGAGATCAAGTATTAGCCTGACCCAGCATACACTGGGGTGCAAGGCAGGGAAACTCCCTACACAGGTTGCCATTACACAGACAGACACTCCTATTCCCACCTATGGACAGTTCCGAGTCTCCAATCCATCTGACCTGCACGTCTTTTTCCCTGTTGTGACTTCAGCACCAAATGGCTGGGACAAAATTATTAGTGTAAAGGCAAATGAAGCAGAGCACAACCCATACTGTTTCATCCACCCACTATTCATACATACAGTGCCTTGCAGAAGTATTCAAACCCCTTGAATTTTTCTGTGCTATTAGGTTTCAATTTCAAAACACATTTATTTGGTATTTTGATATTATTTTCAATTTTAAAAATTACAACCAAGGTGATTAGAGCTGCTAGGCAAAATGTGTATGCAACAATAAACCCTAAATCACAATACAGCCTAAATAGCATAACAAACTTTCATTGTTTATTACAATAACTGTAGGCAGTATCTTTATACAGTACATTTCTAAAGGCAACAGTGCATACTTACAGTGCACCAGGAGTGAAATACATTTATATGTAATAGTTACAACTTTTAAGAGTAGTGTTTTATGCAGTTTATAGCTGTGGCTGATTTGTGGTGTTTTAGTTATCCTTTTTGGTGTTGTGCGTCCTTGTTTGGTGTGTGTTGGTTTCTTTCCTAAGGAGTCTGCAGAGGAGGGCAGGGCATCGCCAGCAGCTGCAGACCAACAGAGAGAAAGAGCATCAGCCAACATAGAGGAGAGTCAGGAGGGGCACTTCATAATTCCATAACACGTGGCATTTGTTCCTTGTAAAATCAAGAAGTCGAGGTTGCACTTTGAGAAGCAAGGTGTGCCAGGTCTTCAGTTTATTAGATGTTTCATAGGTCGTTCTACATGTAGCCTGGCTGATTCAGTCATTCAGGCTTATAAAAGTCAACCTGACCGAGGCTCAGCCCAAAGGCAGCGATGAAGGAAGTGTTGTTAATCAAAGTCTACTGATCCTCCCACATACACGTAGATGTCATTTATGCTTATTACCGACTCATTTTTATGTTGCTATGAAGTATGTTGATGAAAATATAAATATTACACCTGGGGGTCAAAGACTTCCATCTCACAAGCAAGACATAATGCTCAAAAAAATAACAGTTGAGTTATTTATTACCACAATTTCAACTCAATATTATTTTACTCAAAAACAAATGTATTTACATATGTACAGTACTGATGATATCGTTTTGTAAGATTGCAAACTGTAAAGCAAGCGTCAACAGTTAAGATGGCAATAATCATACATGTTTGAATGACAAACTGGTGATGTCACATCCTAACTGCAAAGAAAAAAAAATGCATTCTTCTCCAGTTTACCTTTTGATCTGTACATCTATTTTAAATCAGAGGAATTCTTCTAGCATTTCAGTTCCAAGATATATAATGTTAACATCCAAAAATGACATAAGTTTTTTGGTTCTCTGTATCTGATGGGAGCAAAAGATGGGAGCAGAATGGAATCCTGTTCAATACTTTGTGAGGTATCAGCTTGTGAAGTGCCTCCGATCGGGTATTGCAATTCACAGAGGCTTTTTGTGTCGGGAACCATCTCTTTCCGTCGCTGGCTGGCTGCTAACTGTCCCGAAGCTCATCCTCTGTGCTTGTGTCGTCGTCATCAGTGGTGCAGATCACAGCGTGCATAGACCAATAAGGGTTCTCCGCATCCTGCCTTGTGTCTTTGGCTTGCTTTTGTTCTCTTTTTTTCACGCCACCACCCCGAGGCTTCTCTATAGTTCGTCTCCCACTGTCATCACCTTGAACTGTTGCACCGACATCTGTTGATAAACCCTCTGTCCGTCCCTGCACCGAAGGTAGCCCCTCTTTAACAGTGGGGAAGCACTCTGTCTCCATCTCTGTCTCCTCTTTCACCCTCTCCAGCTTTTTGTCCTTCACTGCAGCCCCCGTGCCGCCGGTTGCATCAGGCGTTTGGCCTCTGGACTGGAGGGATGATGTGAAGTCTCCAGGCCAGGGCTCTGGAACAGGCTGCAGATCGCTTTCCTGATAGTTGCTGGGGAAGTGTGAAGGAGGAGGAGGAAGTGACTGCTTCCTGGTGTAGACCCCCTGTCTGCCGAGGGGGCCTCCCGAACGAGGGGGCTCGTAGTCACAGGCGAGTGCTTCATTGTCGTAGGACACCTCCTCCATCAAGTACACGGGTCGACTCGAATTCACCTGTCAATTACGGGAAGAGGGGCGTTTAGGGGGCATTTGGAACTACAATGTTTTTTTTGCCATGTCCCACTCATCACGTGTAGATTTAAGATCTCATAGCTGGATCTATGCTACTCACCACTCACTGGGGATACTACACGATAAATGATGTTATTTCCATCTTGTGCAAAGCTAACACCACAATGTCACAAAGCACCACATGAGACAATTATGCAATGAAAATGCAGCACCACACGGACACCACACTGTCACGACCATCACGTCACTGAAGCCGTCTTAGAAAAGCGTGGAGGAGAACTCACCATTTTTATACCACTTTAAGCTCTACGTAAGCAGCACTCGTAGAAGGAAACATGCAGGAATGGAGAGAGTAAAGATGAGGAGAGGAGGAAAGAGTAGCTTATACCTCTAAGCGCTTTTCAGTAGGAGTGCTTTGTGGGTTTAGTGCGGGTTTGGGAGTGGGTTCAAAGGTCGCGGAGTATAAAATTACAGTTGCAGTGATTCTGCCCTTCGTCAGTATTGTGCTTTGTTTTTTGGTCCTATGCTGATAGGATATTAACACAAGTACTATTTTGATTTTCTTTCTTTTTTATAATTTCCTCACAACAGGATGTAATAAAGCCTTGTAGCATCCTGATCCAACGGATATTATTCCAGTCATCCGTGAGGTTTTAACCTGTCCCTCGCTGTCATTGTGTGCTTCCTGTGCTGTCTTTACATCAATGTGTCCACTTGCATTCACTATGTGGATGTGTTTGATAGCCCTTACCACATTCGGATGCTTTCCTAGGGCAATGGCTCCTCGGTCGCCTGGCTCCCGTCTGCCTCTCCTTCTCCTGACCATTCGAAGCAGCAGAAACAATGCGGCCACAAACAGCAGCAGGATCACGGCTGCGATCCCTCCGGCCAGCCTGGTGTCCATGTCCCCAAACAGCTGCTCCTCTGTGAATGGACCCGGGGGAACTGCAGTGGTAGAGAAACGAGGACAGGAAAAATCCCCCCTCAGATACTCTTACACTGTTATATATCATCAAGCTGTGATGTTCAACACATTCGAGGAGTTATTTTTTGATGAAGTGATGTAATTTACTTTTTTAGGTGTACCCACTGTCCCTCAACTTGCCTCGTTGCCTCTTCTGCTTCAATTAGTGATTTCCTACATTTCCCAGGATGACTTTCAACAACCCTCAGAGAAGGTACTAAACTTGTTGCATTTGATAGCGATAGAGGAGCAAGAGTCATGCCAGTGTTTTTCCTTCCTTTAATGTCAGAGGTCAGTCATCTTCTCCATTAGTTTAACCGTACCTATCCATTCACCCACTGTAACGTGACAGCACACATGCAGATTCTCCCTGACAGTCGCAGGTTTCTCATGAGGTTTCTCAAGATAGAGCTGTCTGGTTTGAATAGCTTGATGTTCATCTCAATACTGATCAATGACAATCATCCTGCTTTGTAAGGCGTGTTGTCATTGGCTAGAGGGATTGGCTCTGAGTGAGGCATGGAGTGGGAGATAATGGATCTTATCTCATTAGGGAGGGTCAGATTAATGTTCCTTCAATTGGACAGATTATCTTGTGGTCACAATCAAAGCCCACTAGTACAGATGACCTCTGGGTGTCCTCACCCCCATCACATTCAGGGCTGCTGCGCTGCCACAGCAAAAGGGGATTGAGTTGTTGTAATCTGCTCCCTTCGTCATTTCTGTCTGAGGACTTTCATTACACGTGTGTGCAGAAAATGACTCTTCCTCAGGATTTACTTTATTCTCACGCTTGTCTGTAATGCTTCCTGCTCACCTGGTTGCCCTCTCTGGAGCACTTCAATGTCCACGGAAGCTGTTGCCACCTCGCCCGATTCCTCATCCCTGGCAACCACCTGCAGAACCATGACACATTCATAAACAGGATTTCCATTTGGTTTATTCAATTCATTAATTAATTAATGACATTGTCAGAAGTTTCAAATGATGCCGTCCACCTTTTAGCCCTCAAAGATTGAGCTCCTATAAGAGCAGGCAACTCCATAGCAAAGAGTCAGTGACTTTAAGGATGTGGATTCAAGCTGTAATGCTTTTAGTTGTAATCCTAGAGTAAGACCATGATGCTGGGATCGTGCCGCACACAGTAGTCTTATTTAAGGACAACTAAGTTGCCTAAGACAGCCATGTAATTCAGGTGGCCAGAGGATTAGACCCACAGCCTTTGTTATACCTCTTATTCCCCTTCTTTGTCAGTATGATTATGGAGAATGTAGTGCTAGTGATTTTCCCTTTATGCAACAGGTACTTCCAGCCAAGCAAACACATTTTCAAAAATACATATACTAATTGCCTAGCAATCAGTGCTTTTTTAGTTGCCATGCCAACCAGTGAGCCAATTAATGTTCTTTCATACATTCTCCTGTTTGTACTATTATGCACATAGTCTACACTACTTTGATCAATACACATGTCAGTAACTGTATAAACGCCATAACCCCCACGAAGGCAGTCATTACTGTGATAATGTATACGGCTATATTTAAGTCACTATATTTCACAGTTGCAGATATGTATTTTAATATAGTTGTGTTTGAAATGAATTATTTTATCCTTATTTATAAGCATCAGGGAGATTATTTGTTTTTTATTGTAAAGCACTTTGTAAAGTGATATTCGTAGTAGTAAAGGCAATGGTAGCAGTAGCAGTAGTAGTAGTAGTAATACCTCAAGGATGTGCCTGTCAAAGGCTCGTAGGCGGTCGGTCCTAGCAATCAGAACCCCCTCCTGGGTGATTTGGTACAGTTCTTCACTGGCCGACAGGGGATGGAGGGAGTAGTGGATATTTGGATTTACCTCCTAAAAATAAGGAGGCGATGTAATGAAACAGGAGGCATTCCTCGAGTATTCTATATAGTGAAGGTTTTTTAAACCTATTCTTACATCTTCAAAGTCCGTGTCTGTGGCCTGGATGAGGAGCACTTGGTTCCCATAGGTGGAGATGATGGTGGCAGGGCTGGAGCTCTGGATGACAAAGCCCTTGTAGGTGGTTCTGTTGAAGGCAGGGGGGAAGCTGTTCTCGGCCAGCACGCGTACCAGCGCTGTCGTCACACTGTACTTCATTGCATCATTCAGCTGAGATGCCTGTAGGTGGTGGGCAGTGTGGTAGACACAATATTGCTTGGATCTATTTGTTGACATTAGCGAAGCATCCATGAGACCTTACCATGATGCGCAGTCTGAATGTGGGTGTCTGGTGTCTGTTGTCCACAGGTCTGGTTAATGTGATCTCTCCTGTCTGGTTGTCAATCACAAATCGGCCGTGGTCAGCACCTGCTGGGTCAAACATACATACTACATACTCATGACCCCATTCATTTTGAGACATTAGTGTACTTACCATGAACAAACTAAACCATCACCGAGAACATTGGCAGCCTCTACCAGCCTCTACGCTGCATTTTACATTGTGTGCCACCGGGTCAGATTTGGAGGGAAATCTGCTAGATTGCTTTATGGCACAAAGGGAGATTGCTTCAGGTCGCAAAACAGGAAGAGGGCACTGTTCTACCAGTGTAAATGGAGATAAAGCTTTCAGAGTTTCTCGCATTGGCAGATGGTGGGATGAGTGAAAGGCCGATGGAAAACTCTTCGGCAATGTGAAGGAGCAAACAAACGCCCAGTGACGCCAGGAAGGGGGAATTGGGACAAATAGCAACATCCTCTTTGTGACAGAAACCAATGGGTTTTATGGGAAATGTAGTCTTAATTTTGAGAAAAACGTTAGTCATGTAATGGTGGAAATCCCAAATCCAGATCACCACCAAAATCTAATTCAACGTTCCTTGGCCCAAGGCCTGTCTGTCTGCCAAATTCCATGGAAATCCATGGAAATCCATGGAATTTGAGCTATTCTACTGACAAACAAACTAACAGGAGTGAAAACATATCCTCATGACTGTAATATAAATATAATTTTTAACATAACAGCAAGTTTTCAAAGATTCTCTTCAATTCTTATCAGGATTTCCAGTTGCAGTCCAATCCAATGTTCAACAAAATGGGCTAGTAGAGTTCAGTCCTCACCTGAAAGAACTGTGTAGGTCAGAGGAGTATCAAGGCTTCTGTCACCGTCCTCTGCATGTATCGGACCAGGAGAAAAATCCAGAATCACGTCCTGAAAAGGGAGTTGCTGTGTCTGATTATAAACCAATGGTTCTCAAACTATTTAACCTAAGATTGTGCCATGATTAAAGGAGAAATCCACCCTTGGATATTCTTACATTGTTCGATATAATCAATCTGTGATATAATCAATTCAATGTATTCCGAGTGTGATTTACTTTTTGGTGTACCCACTTTCCCTCGACTTTCCTCATCTACTTCAGTTCTACGTTTCCCAGAATGGCTTTCGACAACCCCCAGAGGCATGGCCGTTAACTTGATTTTTCCTTTTAAGAAAATGCCATGTCAACCTGGTCTTTCTCTGTGATGTTGGCTGTGTAGACGGGGTTGGTGCAGATGGGAAGATTCACGTCTGGAGAGGCCGGGGTGCAGGGAAGGAACTGTGGATACTGGTCGTCCCCGTCCTCGATGTTCACAGTCAAGGTGGCAGTCGTGTTGTACTTCTCCCTGGTGTTGGTTTCCTGTATCATAGATGTCAAACAATAGATGAGACCAAAGATTCAGGAGTGCTGCTTGGCGTCGGAAATGTCCATGACAGAAAACAATCAACAGATGCTCTTGGGACAGGGTGCTACTAGAGGGTCCAAGGTACTCTGTTGTGATGGCAAAAGTTAAAAGCCTTTATTTCACATCGGCAATATGAAAAGTTAAACCTGACTGATGCGTTTGAGCTCGAATGAGCCTTCATAAGGGTGCAGGGTCACACCTTGATGAAGGCTAATTTGAGCTGAAATGCGTTGGTCAGTTTTAACTTTTCATAAAGCTTTGTGACATATGCTGCACACAGTACAGCTCATGCTCAGCTCATGATGCTTTATATGAACGGATACCAAAGGGACGAGAGAGGCAAAAGATCTAACGTTGGTGAGTCCAGCTTTCTCTGGGCGGAGCGCTTGCTTGCTGCTGTTTAGGAGACAGTTTGTACTTCACTCTTAAGTTCATCACTTCCTGTGGGCAGAGAAGGGACCATACCTGACACCAGAATTCAGGGCGAATACTATGGAATCTCAATTAGTGGGCTCTTCTCTATTACAGTCCCACTTTGTGATTTAGGCTGATAAGACCGGTGTATTTTTACATTAAAATCTTGCTTAGTGCAGCTTTAACCTGTTGCTATCACAACAGAGTGCCTCGGGCCCTCACTGGCCTCCTCTGAAAGCAAATATAATACATCTACCAGTGCATCACATCTTGAATGATCGTGCCGTGCATCCACTGTTTGTTTTTTATGCGTAGTCTACCCATCTTGGGAACAGATTTAATGCTATTAGATGACGAGGCAGGCAGTGGCACAGTAATACCCTTTGGCTTTAATTATTGTCCTCTGGCCTCAAAGCCTTCCTGTTGATTAATGAAAAAGGGATTAACATGTGTTACCATGGCATAGATGACCAGCTGCAGTTGGGCTTTGGTCTCATAGTCCAACGGCTTGTCCAGTACCACATTCCCGCTGTTTGGCAAATCTATCCTGAAGTAGCCGGCGTCGGGCTAGGGGGAGGGGGGGGATAACACGCATGCTTAGTAATGGCCATCAGCGCAGGGTTTGCTCACTGAGCTATTGTAAGTAGATCAGTGGCATGCTTTATAGGATCTGCAAAGGCAGGAGAAAAAAATCTAACAAATAAGGTCCAAAGGAGAAATACAAGTACATCTAGCTTTGGGCTTTCTTTTCTTTTCCCCCCCAAAAAAACATACTAATATCACTCGAAGCAACATGGTTTTTAATGGTCTTAAATCATTTTATTTTGTGCTAGTAAGCTACGTCATACCAACGATCTGTCGATGATGTAGCTAATAATGTCTCCATCCGCATCAACTGCCCGGACAGAGAAGACTACAGAGTTCACGGCCGCGAGCTGGAGAGAGATGAAACGTTTGTTATTCCCATTAATTGTTTATTAATAACAACAAATCGACAGTAAGAAGCGTTAGTATAGCATCAGTACACATTTCATACCTCACTGATGTAAAATGGCTGGATTGTCTTCTCCAGAAAGTGTGGTTTGTTGTCATTTTCATTCAAAATCTCAACTATAATCCGGTACTGACTCTGAGGAAAGAAATAACCATCATTTTGTCAATAGTGTTCCCTTATGTTGTCAATGGTACTCTGATGTACTGGTTAGAAACATACTGCAGTAGTCATACCTGTATTATGTCATCTTCATAGCATGTCAGTTCTGCCAAAAGAATAGATCCCTGAACCTTTGGGGCAGAAGTAGATTGTTTTTTGAATGAAATGTTCAGTGTATTTCTGCCAGTTTGAGAGGAACAATTAGGGAGCTTGTACCTCCCGATCCAGAGTTCTTGAAGAGGAGGCGTTGAGCCGGATGGTTCGGCCCTCTAAGAAGAACCAGTCAACGTTCTCTCCAGTGAGGCACAGGCGAATGGTGTTGGCCCTTGGGTCCCCAGCGATGCTGAGGTTTGCTATAAACTGTCCCATCGGGCTGTTTTCTCTGATCGTCGCAAAGATGTCCGACCCACCCAGGCACAAGCTGGCTGGGGAACGAACAAAGACATTAACAGATATAGACCAGTCACACGTGCCCAAATGGGGGATTTCAGTACCCGACTCCCTGTCAGACTAACATGAAAATGAATAGGGTTGTAAAATGATTGACTATTTTGACTAACATTGACTATTTTGCTGTAGAGGTTTCCTGTAATATGGATTTCTTTATTTGTTAAGGTGGAATTTGAACAGTTTTGATGACGAAATGAAAAAAAGCACCACTGGGTCGGCCCCTACAACATCTGACTTATTAAACACATACCAGGCAGTGGAGAGTGTCTCAAACTCAAACCCACAATGCTGTATGTACAGCATGTCGTATGTGCTTTATCCCAAGGGTTCTCAAACATTTTCACATCATGGATGTCCAAATAGACACAAATTGGGCCACGGACCCCCAGATTTTGTCGTTGTTGATTTAGTATTGAATTGTATAACTGTCTTTAGTTTCATTTCCAACCTACCTGTAACAACATGGTAGGATAATTTGACTGCCAGTTGCCAGACGAGCAGCCTCCACAGGCTCATCATCTTCCCCTGTCCTCCACCACCTCCAGTGTCCCAGCCCTGCCTGGCAACCAGAGAAGAAGAAAAGCAATTTCAGCACCAGTTTTTAACTCAGGCTCAATGCTCTACCTGTATCAACATTGGTTTCGCTAACGAAGGTCATCTTTGCTGAAATAGCAGAACACCAAGTGAAAATGCCTTTTCTTATATTATACACCATGCCCTTGAACCCTGTCCTGCTGCGCAATACACTGTCTGAGAGCCAATCCAGCCTTTGTCCTCTCTCTCCCCTAGACTTTTGTCGCACACCAAAAACAAAAAGCAGACTCTGCGTAGTCATGACTCATCCATTGATTCATAAAACCCCTGTAAGCCATGTCTGTTTCGTTACATTAGGTTCAGCCACGTTTTGCGTTGCTGGGACCTTACTAATTCAGCGCTCCGGTCTTTCTGTCGTTCCACCTGTTTGTTTGCAGGGTTTCATTAGACCGTCTTGTCTCAGAAAGATAAACTCTCGTCTTCTTTACCCCCAGCCTGTAAAAGGGGTCAGAATAAAGGAAATGCGCAGTTTTCAGTGATGCTCTCAATGTTTTTCACACAAAACCGAAAACATGCCTCTGTGAGAGTACTGTATAGGTTACACCGCAATTTCATGACATCTTTTTATAATATTGATTTTCCTTCCTTCCAGTGTCGGAATGCTGGCCTTTTCCTACCCAGCAAACATTTAGACGTTGAGTAGATACGACGGCCTGCACCAAAGGTTGACAACTCTGCATCATTTTGTGGAATTGGGACCCGGCCAGTCTCTGGATGACAGCATCAATTATATGAAATATTAATACACAATAGGAAGTAGGTCTCTATCACACGGGGAGCTTAGAAAGGGATTGGCCTATAGCTGAATATTGTTCAATATCCCAGCCCACTGACACACCTGCTACCAACAGATGTCTGCTCCTTCTTTGTGTGTGTGTGTGTGTGTGTGTGTGTGTGTGTGTGTCATAACTACCACATGAGCACTCATTATGTTGATCCCACACAACTCTATCTATCTTACTCGCTGGAAGGAATGTTGTTATCTGAAATCTTTC
>OOFE01034906.1:13540-26779 GCA_900323365.1 Monocentris japonica | reverse complement strand
ATGTGGAGCTGTTGATCACAAAGAGTCCATGCAGATCTAAGGCATTATCGACCTAAAAATGGCACAGTCTGTCGCTGCTCCGCCACGGCTATCGACACGCTGTCTGCGGCTGGATGGATGCCTGCTCCCTCTCTCTAATGGGCTGCTCTGATATCCACAGAAAAGGCTCTCGGAGATTGATTAGTGGTTTCAGTCGTCTGCCGGCTCAGCCATTCACAGTGCACAGATGAATCACACAATAGGAAGTGGGACCAGTCGCTCGTTGTCCAAAACCCTCTCCAACTGCCCCTGATCAGAGGAAACCACCATATGCTGGTGAAAGCTCCTCCACTGGCCTATTCCACAGCTATCAGAGGAGGATTAACTACTCCATGCTGTTGTGTGAAAAAAGGGGGTTTTCAGTGTTTACTTGAACTGGAAGTTTATGTGTTTATTTGTGGAACAAGTAATGACCCTTGGATCTGCTAACCCTGCTCAAAACTCATAATTACAAAAACAATGAGCTCCATAAGTCTTTGGACAGCAACACATTGCTTGATGCATTAGTTTCATGTGCTTCTTACATAACCTGCGACCATCATCCATCTTGGAAGGATGGACTGATCTGGCAAGACCCCGGTGCTGCCACATGTCCTCCACTTCTTCATTATGGTCTCCACTGTGTTCCAGGGTACATTTGAGGACTTGAGTAATTGTTTATATCCCTGTCCTAATCTGAACCATTCAACAATAAGATGTGTTTGCTCCTTGTTGCCCATGCTTGTCTCTGCACGCTGATATACACCATGCAACAAAGAAACCTTGAAATCCTGGTTTAAATTGCTTGAATTGAAACCACTTCAGTCCTCAAGGCAACAAAAATTTGGAAAAAAAAAGAAGATTTCAAAGGATGTGAGGAGGTTATGATTCAATTGCAATTACGCCTGGCTCTAAATGATTCAGCATGCAGAATGCATTTGGCTAAATTAGTTATCAAACACAGACTTGGATCATCATGCTTCTACTGCAGAGCCTAAAAATGGACATGAATAACTTGTTTTAATGTTTCTAATTTCTAATTTCCCCGTGGAGTTCAATAACAAAACTTCTGGCATGCTGTCTGATCTTGCTATGTGAGGATGTGATGGTCTTGAATTGATTGAACATAGAAATTCCAATCCAATCCAAGCTGTCAGAGTTGTTCCACCTTAACTTCACTCCACTGTTAAAAGCAATACAGGACGACCCAGCTCAATGGATGACATTACCGTTATCCATCATAGGAAGGATTGCCACTGTAAAGATGATGATATTACCAAAAATCACCTACTTATTTACAATGATTATTTTCAATCCAACCAACTGCAAAATGGTTCAACATGCTAGACATACTAATAACAGCATTTTACTGGAAAAACAAAAAACCCAGAATAAAACTAACTATATTACAACAATCAAAAGATCTAGGAGGCCGAGAAGCACCAATTACAATATCTTATCAAATGGATCCATGCAACCCATCACCACCATCCATGGCTTGATATCGAACAAACCGAATGCCAAGACATAGCGATCACAGACCTTCACCCTTTCTCAGTGAATCTATCAAAAAACACAACTGTTACAAGAATATTGCAATTGCGACGACTCTGACAGCTTGGAAAGTTGGAAAGTCAGGAAAGTCAACAAAATAAAAAAATGTACAATGTCACCTAGCGCACAAACACCCATCTGGCACAATCCAGACTTCACGATAAATAAATCACCGTTAGTAGGCACTAAATAGAAAGAAAAAGGGATTGCACACCTCCATCACATCTTTGACAACAACACCTTGCTGAGTTTCCAACAACTTATCGAAAAATACAATATTGAGAAACAACAATACTTACAATACATCCAATTAAAACATTCGATTAAGCCAAAAATAGATATTTCTAACAACCCCCTGGAACAAACACCATTATTGGATCGCATCAACACAATTGCAAACTCAAACAAACAACTCCAAAACTGTATAAACTCATATCCTCCAGTGACTCCAATGCACCTTATAGTCCAATAAACAAATGGGACAAAGACCTCAACATCCACACCAATATGAACTTTTGGAATAAAATCTGTAACAACATCTTCAGCATGTCAACAAACACTAACATAAGGCTAATTCAATACAAGATCATTCACAGAACACACATCACACAGCACAAGATGCACATAATGAGATTTACTGGATCTGGCATATGCACTCATTGTACACTCAACACAACTGACGACTACCTCCATGCACTCTGGCTCTGTCCACCAATAGAAACATTTTTGGAAAAAGGTAACCACTACACTATCACTACTCCTTAGATATAAAATACCAAATACCGTATGCATACTGTGTGATCTGGATATACTCAACACATGTTCAACACAAATCACAATACCTCTACTTGTGGCCCTGACTATCGCCAAGAAAACAATACTACTAAACTGGAAAAATAGAAAACAGCTCAACATCTCACAATGGTTGGATCTGCTAACACAACAGATATCAATGGAACAACACTCAGCTGTACAAAAAAAACAACTTGATCAGTTCAATAAAACAATTCTCAGATCTATTCTGTTGCTGGTGAGCTAATGCCATAACACCTTAATAAATGTACATATATAACTGCAAAAACATTCAACCATTCAAACCACACAAGAATAAGAACCCTTGTATAACCAAACCCATATTGTAAAACTTACCCAAAACACATCCAAACATCCAAAACAGATATTGCCCCCCTCCCGTTTTTTTCTTTTTTTCCCCCCTCTCGCCCCCCCTTTAAAAAAATACTATGAAGACTATTATTATTATTATTTTTGTTTCCCTCTATTTTCTCTCTCTGTCTTACAAACTATCCTGTTACTTGTCTTTGCCTTTTTTTTTGTTTTGTCTAAGTAAGTCAATATTATTTGTTGTCACTTTAGTATCTGTTAGTATGCCCATATTGTCTGTCCCTGTATGCACTAATTGTTGAATTAAAAAAAATAAAAAAAACATAGAAATTAGAAATGGAGCTCAAATGAGCAGATTAGGCAGAGGACTTCAACACATAAAGTAGACAAACAAGCAGGCATGTCCATTTCTTGTTGATGTGCCTCCATTTCTAATTATTTTTCATTAGCATTTATGCCCTCAATCAGCAAACCCTTTTACTGGCTTTGAGCTCCACAATCCAATAAAAATTGAAAAAGGCAGGAAACATGAAAAAACAACAACTTATTGCCATTCCTAAGCCATCTCAGAGCCAGGAAAACCAAGCCTCCGGTGACTGAGAGCTCTGTGGGCTGCCGAGAAAACAGCAAAGTCAACGAAGAGATGCATGATTTACCATAGAGAGCAATCCATTGTTCACAGAGTCTCTTGTATGAGGGGAGGAACAGTCAATTTGGGGGGGGGGTGGAGGGATGTGCTGTATAGAAATTCCAGCATGACTCTTGAGGGAATAAAGCAGAAATAATAAGAATGATAAATCCTGACATGCAAGAGGAGGAAATGCCTTGGGTAGATGAAGGGGAAAAGCTGTCACCAGCATGGTCATGAATCTAAGAGAGCTGTATGTCTGTATGTGTGTGTGTGTGTGTGTGTGTGTGTGTGTGTGCGCGCTGGGCTGTAAGTGTCAGTGGGGGCAGAGAGGCAGTTAATCAGATACCTTTCTCTCCGCTCCAACAGATATAGTTTCTCCAAAGACACCTGCAAGAGGCAACTGCCGAGAGCGAGAGTCGGCATCTTGATTACATTTTTCATCAAAACAATAGGCTCTCTCCAAAACGAGCAGCCCGCAGCACCCCAATCATATAATTGAGCAGATTTAATATCGCCAGGTAGAGAAACCTGCTTCCAAGGGAGTCGGAAAAGGATGCAGATAACAGGAATGTGAGCCTGAAAGGACAATTTTCATTGGGGGAGGTTCGCATTATTATAAAAAATAGGCCCTTTTTAACCGTCACACAAAATTGAGACAGACTGAAACAAATAAGCAGATGTGCAGAAAAGCGTAGATGGACTACTCTATATCAGCCCACTCACCCAATTACTGTGCCACTGGAAATGCATCTTCTTCTACTCATGAATAAAAGATCCCTCAAGTTTTAAAGGCGGGGGAAAAGTTCATGAATTGGGGTAAGTGAGTGCTTAAAATCTCAAACTATTGACACAGTCTGAGAGTGTGGGAGGAAGACTGTCGGATGAAGGGAAGAGATGAATGGAAGGATTGATGATACTTGAGGGGGTGGCTGGCAACACAAGCTCTCCGTCAGAGAAAAAAAAAGTGAAAGGGGTTAAATCTTTAATATTAATGCTGACTACATAGAAAGAGTCTGCAGGAAAAAGAGGGGATGACTGGATGGAGGGAGGACTGGAGAGATGGGGAAATTAATGGAAAAATTGGTGGTGTGTGTGTGTGTGTGCGTGGGGGGGGGCAGCAGCGCTCTGCTCCCAGACAGTGGAACCTGTCTGTCTGGATGAGTCACTTGTTGATCCCCTGTTTCCAAACAAATTAGAGTGAAAACAAGCACTGGAGGAGAACAAGCTTGATGAGGTCTGAGGAATCAATATGCCATTAAAACCTGGGGCACCCTGTCTGTGCCTGCCATAGCCCATCTGTGCCCCCGGCTCCACCTAACACTGACTGGCACATCCTCACCGCTTCCCAGCCAGCGTTGGATGGCTCACTGTTGCTGGCTCGCTGCACGGCTGGCTGAGCCTGCTGTGGCTGACTGACGGACTGACTGACTGACTAAAAAAGCTAGCTGCCTCACTGGCCGCCATTGCCTGCTGTTGCTGTCTGTGTGGTCGCCTGTACTGCATCTGGCTTGCTGGGTGGTAGGCTGGCATACAGTGATCCAGATACCAAGGCTGGCATCTGTTACCGCTGGATGAGAAAAAGTGTCTGGTTTTTCCTGGATCCCAGGACACAAACTGAGTCAACTACATAAAATGTAGTTTATTTTCCTTACGTGCTTAATCCTTTTCATGTTCACAGTAGGCTGGAACCTATCCCAGCATACACTGGGGTGGAACGCAGGTAGACAGCCTGGACCGATCGCAAGTCCATCACAGAGCTAACACAGATAGGCAGACGCACATTCATACCTAGGAGCAATCCACAGTCTACAGTCCACCTGACACTTGTATGTCTTTGGAATGTGAAATTTCAAGGTATGTCAAATTTAGAGTCGCTGTGAAACAGCAACTGGTTGACGGACTGAGTGGCTGGCATTGCCTCCTTGGACTGGCTGGCTGCCTGGCTGGCTGCTGGGTTAACAGCAGTAGCTCTTTGTCTGGGGTCTACATGCATGTCTTCTTTGACTCTGGCAGAGCTCTCCTGGCTGGTAATCAACAGGAGCTCTCCTCCTCTCTCTCCAGGCATACAAAGGAACACAGCGACAATAGTCACTGTGTTAATATACCATCTAAATGCATGTGGGTTATTTGCTAACATTCAAGAAATGGGAGATGGTAAGCACATCAATTGTCTTTTCCTCTCTTTGGTCTTTGCTTTATACCACTTCTTATGCCCCTGTATGTGAACATACCATTCCAACAGATGCATCAGGAAATGGTAAATATAATGTCCAAATGAACATGTCATGGAATAGCTGAGATACATTTGGTACAAGTTGTTGATGGTTGTGTCAGTAGTTTTACTTCCTAGTCTGATATTCCTTATCGTATTGCAGCAGATGTCTCGTCTGTGTTCACTGTATTTGGCCTATCTGAAAAAAAACTAATGAAATTGTGCGTGAAGGTGAACAGTCCACGCTGCATGAAAATGAGAAAACTTTCTTTCACAACGACAGCTATCGCATCTCAAAGACTGCTGACTCTCTCACGGGGCAAAAAGAGCAGAAAAAAAAGAGCTTCAACCTTGAATTCAGTGTTCACATGTTGACCCAGACAGTAAGACCCAGCAGACCCAGGCCCAGATAGTAAGGCCTTAAGTAGAGGAATAAAATATTTTTAAGCGCACGAGAGGTCCCAACTGCCACAATAAAACCTTATGTATCTATCTCTGAGGTGTGCTGCCTTAAATTCTGCTTCACCAGAGTGAGTGGTGCTAGCTGGTCCCTTTTGTACCCGCTCCACAAAACACTGAAATTTCATCACCGCCAACAGCATCTGATCATTTCGCTATAAGGCCTCCTTAACACTACATAGTCACTAATATGTGGCCCTCTCCGTTATTATTGAAAATACAAACTTATCATCACTGAACAATTCAAATATTGCTTTGGTCATTACGGGGCTCACCGCTGGATGGGGCCTTCGTCAATCGACCTTCTTGTTGAAAATCTCTAAGTTAATCAAAGACAGCATTTGCCATACAGTTGGTGTATTCCTTATGTGGCGTACAGAGGAGGAACAACATAAAGTCTCTATATCAAGGTGAGTCGGGAGACTGGCGTTATACGTTTCTGCTAGAGAATTTTCCATTTGCATCATCTTAGATTCCTCCACATAATTTCCCAAAGTGTCAGTTGTCACATACATAAGATTATAATCATTTAATAAATTCCTAAAAGACTTTGCCTCTTTCTTTCTACCCCTATCCCTCACCGGGGATCATCCATATAGGCAAATGACAGTACATTATGCTCCGGGCCCCAGAGGAAATAACAAAGGATCAATTCCATCAAAGTCAGACATATAATATAATGCCATTAGGAGGGCCTCTTTCATTTCGTAAGATACAGTCTGTCCATCAGTGCTGCTGTATATGTGGCACACATTCAGCCATCCTACAATACCCAGGAGGAGAAGTTATTACAATGTGCTGCGTTCCCTTGGAAACGGCTTCCCGTTCCTATGCTGGGCTGGGATGGTTTTTTTTTCTTTTAGATTCATCTGTTCTTTTCTGATATAAAAGAGGTAAAGCTCAAGTCAGTCATCCTCTTTTGCGATGACATATCACATAACACACAAAGACAGAGAGAGAGGGAGAGAGAGAGAGAGAGAGAGAGAAAGAGAGTTTCAAAGACTCACACAGACCATATCCAAAATGATTTAAATTGCATTTCTCTTGAGCATTCATGTCCATTCTGTCGACTCTCAATTGGTTGACTTCCAACTTAGAGTGATTCAACCCTGAAGGATGGCAAGTACAGCTTTGGATTTATGCCACATGAAAGGATGGGGAGATTCTCAGAGAGAGGCAGGAGAACACTGTGGACAAGACAGCTCATTCAGCTGTGATTACTAGTGTGAAGATGACAAGTAAGAGCTATAGAATAACACTTATAGCCTGAGGGAAATCCTTGCAACACGGCCTATCAACACTTTATCCCTTGTAAATTCACTCAGTGTATAATATAACGCCTAAATTCCATGATCTATGGCTAAAATTTTTCCAACAGTTGTATCATATTGCCTTCTCTGAATATTTCATTCTAGCTCATCTATAGATGCTCAAATGGACTGAACTATGGTGACTGAAGTAAACTGATTTCACTGTCATGTTTATTTGCAGAAGGATACCCTAACGAATGCACCTGATTGGCAGTTCAGACGTTCAGATATCCTGCAGCATTGAAATGGTGCTCAACTTTTATAAAGGGGGCTAATGCCAGCAATGGAAACACATATTACACTACAACACTAGCACTAACACTAGCAGCCTGTAGTATTGACTCACAGCATGATTGATGCATACACTAGGGGTTTTCTCCACCTCCCATCAATATGATACAGCAGGAACTAGAATTCACCAGATCAGCTGATATTGTCCAATCTTGTTTGCCGATTGCAACTGCATTTTCTTTTTTTCTTGTTTCCTGCTAATAGAGAGAGACAAAGGTGGTCAGCTTCCCATTCCTGTAAAAGCACTAAAAGTTGTGTATGCTTTTATGGGTCATTCAGCGCCAACTCATCAGCCCTGTCTGTTGTTTTACACAGTTCATGTCAGGGGACAATTCTTCATCCAGACAGGCAGATCTTGACAAACTTTAAACAGAGCTCCTGGTAGACGCACTACCACACAGCGTTCAAAGACACAGAATATTTTTCTCGCCCATTCACCCTCCGATTAGCACAAATGCACAATCCATCACAGTTGGTTAAAGGCTTGAAGTCTTTTCCTTTAAACTGACTGAAGTGGATCTAATACGTGAAACAATAAGGGATAAAGCTGTCACATGGACTCACCTGCTCAGTCTATTTTATGTGGGTGGGTGTTCCTAATATTTACAACAATCAGCTCAGTACAAAAAGTAAGTTTGCTTGGCCTGTGGCTGTGTTGACCTCCCTCCGTACAGTTACAGTAAAAAAAAAATCTAATTAAAAATCTAAAATGATCATGCAAACCAATGAATTGAGAGCTTGTTAAATGTTTCTCGCTTTTGTACTTTTTTTCTAGCTTTTTTCATTGTTTTCTTCTCTACAAGCTCAAGTTCGGTGATTCTCTCTGTTTCCCAGAGGGACAGCCAGAGGAAGTGTTACTGTGGTTAGTTTAACATCCTAACCACTGAGCGTAAATCGACTTGGGGTGAATGGAGTTTAGCTGTTGTTACAGGAATGTGTCAGCTGAGTTTACAATAGAATAGTATGTAACTCTATATATGGATCAACCAGGGAACGTTGTCAGGTACAGGTGTTACAGGTGTAGCACTTGTGATATTTAGCATTCTGTCTAACTGGGCACCAAAAATCAGTTGAACCATTCTTGAAATATCTTGGCTTGCTCCACAATTGTGTTGCAGATTTCATTGGATTGCAATATAACCCCGCATTCACACTGCAAGCAACTTCGATGGGTCGCTCTATGCTGTCCGATTGTGGGCAGTGTCAGAGGCTCCGGTTACACCTGTGTAGCGGTCTGCAGCTAAAAAGTTTTGAACAGGGAAGTCATGTCTTTTTTGCAGCCTTGGCATCTCCTTTCGTAATGTTACATTGTTTTGATGAGTTGGCATAGCTACCATGTGCTAAATAGGTAGCATTAATCAGAAACAAGCTGAAAAGAAATCAATAAAATGACTTCAGAGCTTACCATCAACCCCGGTGATGGATCCATTCTCCAACCATTATTCCTGTAGTTTTTCAAATTAAAGTTAGGAAGTTAGGAAATAGGGAGCTTTGACTGTAATCAACTTCTCGTCTCCTGTTTTGTACTTGCCAGGCGGATCTATTGTTCATAGATTGAAATCTTTCACTCTCTGTTTCAGTACTGATGTAGTTTAATAGAGTGGGAAGAGAGTGACAACAATACAGAAAGGGAATTCAGGGCTTGTCGACTGACTAGTATTTCCACCTCTGGGCGATTGTATGCCTACATACAAAATGAATCACCTCAAATCTCCAAAGCAATTCATAACGATTGAAAATTTAAATCCAACCCTCTGATTGCCTCAAATTTCATCAGAAACTCAATTTTGTGAAATGTAAAAAAATGCAATAACCCTATAAAATGCCTCGGGCTGGCACAGACTATCAGCATTTTGGAGTGTCTTGCCTAGCCAACCCTGGGGATACCTTGGGGGCTGAGATTGGTAGAGGAGGATTTTTCAGAGTAAAATCCCCTTCATGCCACAAGAACAATCTGTTATGGAGCTCAGCGCAGCCTGGCCTGTCCACCCACAGAGCTGTTTTGCACCTAAGAGTGAACTGTGGGTCACCCACATCACAGTCTCACACTTCTCAAAAACATCTGAAAGTAGCAATAATATCCTCTAGGTGTTTTTTACGGAACAAAAAAGATTACAGTTTTAAGATGCTTAAATCGGTGCAGTGAGTGGGTATAGAGAGGGGTGGATGAAGGAATTTACAGTGGAGAGTCCAGGAGGTGTCATGGGCCTAATTCAACAAAATATCCATGATGCAAGGTATTCACTCCATAATCATAAAAACACTCAACTCAGCTTCACGCAGGCTTTCTTGCTGCATCACCTCACATGTATTGATAATTAGTGCCAAACCACAAGACAAAGATAAAAACCTGAGGGTTTTCACTTTCTGGCCAAGCTGCATAGTACACATTGTTATAACTTACAAAATCAGTGACAACAAACAATATGACAATTTCCAGCTTTTCTGCTTTGCTACAAAGTACTATAAGAGCCAGCTATAACAGCCAGTCACTAAATTCAGTTATTTGCAAGTCAAGTCTAAATATGTGTGTCTGCATGTTTGTGAGTTTTTCATTTTCACCTATTCATCCGTCTTCATTCAGGAACTCACAGGTGGAAGTCATTACTTGTGATCTTGCTCTCAGCACCTTTAAATGGTAAACTCAGAATTCATTCAGGCTGCGGCTGTGCCACCTTGTACAATGCTCGGAGAATGACAAGCACACTGTGTGAATGTTACTTTGCCATGAAAACTTGAAGAGTGCTACAGTTGATTCAGTTTGTGTGTGTGTGTAGAGCATGCATGTGTGTCTATAGTAGCCTCTATAGTAGAAATCAGGGAGATACAGCTCCTTGAAACATCCAGCCATGCAGATTGGAAAGTGGGTGGCACATCAAATGGGTGACAGCATCAATTGTCTGTTGCTTCATGAACTGTCTCTCATCTCTGACATTCCCTTTCATTTACACCTCCTTTCACAGAGCTCCTTTGTTTGACGTATTGCATGTCTCTGCCCATCCCTCTTTCTCTTTGTCTCCCTCCCTCACGTACTCCTCTCCTCTCAGCCATTTCTCTCTGTTCCTCATTTTCTCTCCTACTTCAAGTGCCCCTATCCTCTATGTATCTCTCTTCTCGTCCTCTTCCTCTCCATTGTGTCTCTATGCCTCTCTCTTGAAGATGAGATGATGGTGCTGGTAATTAGCCTACGAGAGGTGTGAGGGGCTCCACAGTATGTGGACTGACGGAGCCAGAGTCTGTGCTTGACAGCAGGCCAACGATAATGAAGAGATCCGAGGTGAGAGCACTGGGCACCAGTCCTCTGAACTCACTGGAACTGGTGAGGAGAGGAGAGGAGAGTGAAGAGGGAAAGAGAGGATGATGGGCCTTCTTTAAAAAGACACCAATTAGCTGCCAGTACTTGTTCACAGTCTAAGGAATTGCCAGACACCACCCCCCCCAACACACACACACACACACAGGCACACACATACACACACTGTTCCTCCTCATTTGCCAAGTAATCAAGCAGCTTTCAACCACAACAAGCTCAACGAAATCACACATGCTCTCATTTGTTCCATTTGGCTGCCAAAACAAAAGCTTGTGACTGCCCACTCACGACTACCTGAAAATCATTGCTAAAGCTCAGCTACTAGAAAGAGAAAAAAATATGTTGAGGGGAGTGACCCAGAAAAATAAGGAATCATCTTCTCTGGAGTGTGATTGGAAAAGCACAAGATGTCTGTCAATATGGCTAAGCCTGGTGGACACAGGGTAGGTATTCGGTTTTAAGCATCGAAACAGCAACATTTCATATAGCAAATGGACCATGCTCAGTCTTTGGGAGAGAGTAAGAAAGATACAAAGAGAGAGAGAGAGACTGGCTGAGGTGGGTGATGTCCATTTCGCACTCTCACACAATGTAGGCCAAAGAGATGGGCTTCACTCCCCCCATGCACACACACACACACACGCACACACACACACACACACATGCACACACACACAGACCAGGTTAAAATGAGATATGCCAGGCGACAATCACTGTGTCTAAACGCCTCTAAACCTGCACATGTCCACTGGCGCAGAAAAGACTAATGTGTTGAAGAGGAAGCCATTGTCATTTGGCTTTGATGATTAATTAGGCTTGCTGATTGGTTTACACAAACAATAAAAAACAACTACGAAAAAATTACAGCTATAAATAATAAAATGCATGAATCTTTTTCTCTGTGCTGCCAGGGAAATTTCATGGAGATGAAAGGATCAGGCAATGTCTCACAATTGATTAGGTTTGTTTTAAAGAATACTTTCAAGAGCATCAGGTGGTTGATTGTCATTTGCTACTGCAGAGATTGCCTCTTTATTTTCCTCACTGCGCTGCCATAATAAATCTACACACTAAGGAAAGGAAATTAGATTTAGGCAGCTGCCATATTCTTTATCAACAACCTGGACAGTGCGTTCTTAGTTTTTGGTCAAATGAGCCTTTAATCTGATTTTCTCTACCAGATCAGGAGGAAAACAGCTGAAGTCAGGTGTTCTTAAATTTAATCAGTCTGGGACTCCCGTTAGGTAAATCTAACCTCATGGAACCTAGAAAGATTTATTGTTCTGCTGAGACACAGATCCTCAATTCATTTGAGGTCTCAGCCCTTATTTTAAGAAACACTTGATTTAGATCACAGCTTGATGAGTCCGGTGTCTGAAGACTAGAGTCTGACCAGAGGAAATTGGAGACTATACACAGAAGTTGGACCAGACTCAAAATGCAAGCTTTTTGTCTACTCCACTTCCCTCATCCTTCTCACCCCCCTCTATCCTCTCCTCCCTCTATCGCTAACCTTTGTGATCTGCTCTTTACGCAACATTCCATCTTGATAATCTAGCCTTGGAATTTTGTGCCTCGCGCAGGTGGTATTAAAAATGAAGAGAACCACAAGATCTTCTTTTCCTTGAAACCAATAGGGTGAGATAATTCCACTTGTTTCCAATGCAGTTTCAGCAGTCTCAGTATCTTGACTAAAGGCAGATCACTCCACTAGTATCAAGATTTGATCAGTTCAAGAACATTCTCGAAACATGATTTGCATTGGAAACAAATAAAAATATCTCACTCCCTGTCATATTTCTTCACCTGCTTTAAGAAAAATATAATTTTAAGACTCCAAGACTTATTGATATATTCTGCAGTGCATATGGCAACCACTCCACTATCTCTCTCAACATTTACAATTGAAAAGGCCATGACCTCTGCCTCTTTGAGACGATGGAAATCAGACCATCGTCAGAGCTTTAACTCTTCCACTCTTCCTCTTCCCCTCTCTCTCTCTCTCTCTCTCACACACACACACACACACACATGCAAACAGGAGTAGCTCGGCTGAAGGCCATCACAGTGGACATAGACTTTTTTCTCAGCAGGAAGTAGTAAAGGGACAGAGGCCAGCAGGCAATGGACTTACAATTAGATGCACACACACACACACACACACACACTAGAAGAAACTAGACCATTAAAACACAGTAGCACAAGCACACAAGTGAAGAACAAATCAAATACACACAGACATGCAAACAAACAAACAAACAGCCTCATTGTGGCATCAGGGGCCTCATCGAACAGCTCAATTGGAGTGGACTGACACATGTACACCAAG
>OOFE01034900.1:1550-18009 GCA_900323365.1 Monocentris japonica | reverse complement strand
TGAAAAAGTTAATGCTGACTATGATAGAAAGGTGTCAGAACACACAATGCATCGCAGCTTGCTGCGTATGGGGCTGCGTAGCTGCAGACCGGTCAGAGTGCCCATGCTGACCCCTGTCCACCGCCGAAAGCGCCTACAATGGGCACGTGAGCGTTAGAACTGGACCATGGAGCAATGGAATAAGGTGGCCTGGTCTGATGAATCACGTTTTTTTACATCATGTGGATGGCTGGGTGCGTGTGTGTCGTTTACCTGGGGAAGAGATGGCACCAGGATGCACTATGGGAAGAAGGCAAGCCGGCGGAGGCAGTGTGATGCTCTGGACAATGTTCTGTTGAGAAACCTTGGGTCCTGGCATTCATGTGGATGTTACTTTGACACGTACCACCTACCTAAACATTGTTGCAGTACACCCCTTCATGGCAACGGTATTCCCTGATGGCAGTGGCCTCTTTCAGCAGGATAATGCGTCCTGCCACACTGCAAAAATTGTTCAGGAATGGTTTGAGGAACAGGACAAAGAGTTGCCTCCCTCTTTTTACTCCCACACTAAAGAACATTTTCATCATGAAGAAAACAGGGAGGCCAGAACATCGCAGTGCCACTGGTAAACCAATTAGATGATCATGATGTAAGATTGGGTCGGTTTCAGCCGATGACACCAAATTCATGTTGGGATATTTGGACGCCGGAGGAAAAGCACTCCTCCTTATAACATAGAGATCATCTTACTCTATCTCTTTCTATGCTCAGTCATCAGTTGGACTGGATATGAAGAGTTTTATTCAAAAATGAGAAATGTACCACTTGAAAACAGTGAAACATACTCTTACAAAATGATTGATAGTGAAATTTCACACTAATTGGAACTAAAATGCCACTGTGCATTTGTTACACCTCTACAGTATCCAGTGTGTCTTGGTGATTCATCATACTGCCCCACCTCTCCTCTCACCTGATAAACCCCTGCTGACCTGGCCAGCTCATCGCCTGCTCCTTGGTTTGCGTTGTCCAGTACATCGCCTCATGACGGAAAGGCTTTCCACCTGCCAATCAGGAAGATGATTTCATGATGATTTCGTCTCTCTCTCTCTTTCTCTCTGTCTCTCTCTCCTCTCTCTCACTCTCTCTCTCTTTCTCTCTCTCTCTCTCTCTCTCTCTTCAACATACCTTTCCCTTTTGACAGGACGATGATGTGGCCGATGCCAGGTGGTTTCTTCATCCTTGCCCTCAGCCCAGACTCCGGGTCATCTGGACAGCAGAAGGACGGGAACATGGCGTAGAGGGAGATGTGGGAGTGATAGGGGTGTTCCCTGGACACTGGGACCTTTATTTGCTTCTCGCCGCTGGGAGAAAGGTATACAATCAGATAGACAGATACGTAGGAAGCTATGTAGCAGGCACTTTATTTATCCCAAAGGGAAATTCAATAGCTGCAGCAGCAGTACACACTGTACGCAACATTACAAAGCACTGTAATGTAATGCTATGTTTGCCCCCTGCCCAATCACTTGACCTATTGGTATCAGCATAATGACACATATGACTCACAACAATACCAATAAAAAATAACAATACCAATAAAAAATACAATATAATATATAATAAAAAATCTTAAAAATCAATTGTACTAAATTATACTAAACAACAAATTAATACAAATTCTATGGTCTTCCAAAGGTCATTGAATTGGCATGAAATTAAAAAACAACCTGGTTTAAGTACTGGCAGCTCACCTGAGATTGACCTCTGTTGGTTTGGGAACTCTGTGAAAGGAAAGAAAAAACTGAAAGGTTGCCTCAGTGAAAGACTTTTACTTAGTTACTGTCTCCATCTAGTGGTCAATCGCTGTACTGGATCAGGCGGTGCAGTGCCTGAAGATCACGTATTACAACAGCAGCTGGATCTACTGTATAAGGTGCACCGCTACTTACAGTTGATCGTTCATGCGGACATGACTTCTCCTCAAGGTGGTTATGTCGTGGAGCTGTGGTAGTATTACATCCCTTTGAGAACACACACACACACACACACACACACACACACACACACTCATCGATATATATTTTGATCACATTTCCTCATTTGTGCATTTCCTTCTGGTGTTCGTGTATTGATTTTGCATGATGTAATGATTATCAGCAGAAAGGTTATTATCATGAGGATTCTCGTAGTACTGAGGTAAAGTGCTGCCGCCGTAGTCGTGGTGCTGATGTCCTCTTATCATGGCTGGAGGAGCTGGATGAAAGGTGGTAGCTTTCTGGTGCCTCTGGCCGCTAATGGTTTCCACAATCGTAGTGCAGGCCATGTGCCCTGAAAGGTGCGAGCCCTTAAAGGAAAACACCAGTGTCCCTTTAATTCACATATTTGGAAATGCGTGTAGGTCAAGGGTCATAACAACACAGGTGAGCCCTGGCTTGCTGTATAGATAGTGTTTGGTTTACACCTCAGTTCCAACACTAACTATATTACCTCTAGTGATTTGATTCCTGTGTAGCTTAACCTGAAACTCACTGTAAATGATCAAAGTAATTGCCTGAAAGGAACAAATAAAGTGGTACTTCAGTTCACATTGATTGAGGCAGATTTGTAGCAGTGATGAACCGATAGAGATGAAACATCAGTGATGAATGAATGAGGTCAGTAAAAGGCTCAATACCACCAGTATGATTCCTTTAAAAGGCATTTCATCAATAATTCACTTCTATGTTAACTTGGGTGTCCTCCATACAGATTTTCACCCTTTTAACTGTATTAAGCAACTCATTAACTTGGAAAGTATATTTTTTCTCTTTAGACATGCTTATTTTTTATCAATTATTTACTTATTTTTTAATTTAACAGAGGCTTGATTAAGACAATAAGGTTTCAGTGGTCACTGTATGTCATTGCTGGATGGACAATTTCACACTCAAAAGTGCACCAAACAAAGTCAACTTTTTGGAATAAATCAGCTTTTTTTTGGAGAAGTGTCCTTTTAAAAGTAAATAGAAAACATCTTAGTTTTATATCTCTTATTTAGACATTTGGCATTATCAAAGCAATTAGCTGAGGAATTTTCTGTTTCACTCCAGATGGCTGAGAAATGTCAAGAAGATGTTTATTCTGCATTCAATTTATCTGCTGGAATCAGATCCCGGTCTTTCAAAACAAAACACCCCGAAACAAGCCGAGACTTCTTTCTGTCAGATTCACAGTAAAATAAAATCCTTTGACTTTCAATACTTTCAAGACCGACAACTACAGGCTTGTACAGCAGTGGAGCAAGACTATACCTGCTCTCTGGTGGAAGGTGATGGTACAACTAAATTGAACTATTTTAGAGAAACCCTCAAATCTCTTTTTCTGCTTTCTACCACCAGTCCAGTACACCCTGAGGTCTCTGGTCCTCTGGGCGCTCTGTCAGCCTCACTTGGATGACCTCACAATGGAGATGCAATTAGAATCCGAATGCCTTCTTAGTTTGAAACTTTTATGTATTTGATGTCACAAGATTCGCTCGGTCTGCGGTCAGATATGGGTTTAGGCTCGCCGTCCACCTATACAGGGTCCAAGCAGGAGCGGGGGGAAAAGTTATATTAAAGTGTAAAAATGTGATTTCATGGTAGGAATCAGTAGAGATCAAAACCAGGGTAAAATAAACACAAACACATATATTTTTTATTTTTATCTTTTTTAATGTGTGCTTTCCATGACTACATTTTGAATACAACTTTATTTATAGTGCCTAGATCCATTCCAGCCCATATTGGTTCTCACCAGGTTATTCTCATACATGTATTTTAAGCAGAGTCTTTATAGTAGAATCAGTGTGTGCTGACCCCAACTTCACAGTTCTAATGTCAATCCATACACCATGTCCCCTTCATCTTTTTAAAGGTTTTCATGCATGTCCGCTTCTTCTGAGCTGGTTGCAAAGTCAAAATCTTTAGGCCTGTGGAAAGAGAATACAAAGTCTACTGTATGTGTTCATAAATACATGTTCCAAAATAACACGAGAATAAAAGTTGCCAGTGCACTTTGACTTGCAGATGAAACAGCATTTTATTGGGGCACTGCTTTAATAAATGCCTGCAAGTCAAAGTGCTCCTCCTTTTGAGATGTGTATTAATGTCACTATCATTAGGTGAAGAAATGCCTACCAGCGCCAGCCAACTTTCAGTAGCCGTTTGTTGGCCAGGTTCCAGTACAGACTGTTTCTCCCAAATCTCTGAGGCAGGGTTGGGCTTGGTGCGTCTCCAGCATCAGGACATTCGCCACCCATTCCAATCATTTCCCAGGACCTTCCAAACCTCTGTGGTAAGTTGGGGGTGGACTTTGGTATCACCTTGTCCTCGCCCCTCTCTCTACCAAAGCGCATGGGCAAGTTGGCGTACAGGTGGAGAGGTTTGGCAGTGGGTGGGTAGAGCTTGATCATGGTTGGGAGGCTGATTTTGCTGCTGGCAGGGGTCACGTGTATGTTTAAGCTCTCGAGATCCATACTCCTGCGTATTGCATTGCTTGGCTGGAAACAGAAACATGTTGTCAATTCAAGTCAGTGTATTTTAGAGTCTTTTAATGTGTGGTTATATTTTGTAGTGTTGTAGCAGGCTGCAATACACCCTCAGTGCCTTTCAAGTCAGTAGGCTATTTATCTAATTGTAATATCAATTTTAAAGTTATCGTTACATTTTTTTTTTTGCATTAGCTTCTAAACACCTTCAAGATGACTTGATGTGGTTTCATTTAACCAGTTGCAGTTGCAGAAAATGGGTCACTGTGATAGCACGGCTTAGCAAATTAGCTTCAATGCTTTGTGCTGTAGTAATTGTTACTCTAACACAAACAGTGACACAGATACTGATGTTAAAATCACCAGGCGGTTTGTGAAGGTCAGAGGTTCAATCCCCTCAGAGCAATGCATGTGCAAATGACTGGCCCTCACCATCAATCTCCATGACAGCCTGAAGTGCACAGGCTTGATATTAATAGAGTTTCAATTTGGCATACTTTGATGTCATTGGTCCTTGGACGATAAATCAAGTGGTCAGATAAATCAAGAAGAAATATCCTACTCTGGCTCATCAAATATCTATATTCTTACCTGTAGGTGCATCTGTTTCCCGACCGTCGACTGTCTGCCGCTGTCGCTGCTCTGTGAAGGTTTATTGCTGTGGGTGGATTTCCCACAGAGCTGGAGGTCAGACGCCCCTCCAAGACATCCCGGCATCAAGACTGCGAACAGTAACATTGTCCGTAACATCTTAACAGCGGTATGCACCTTCTCTCTGCACAACACTGGGACTCATGCCTTCCCTCCTTGGCCCTCGACTGGCTCCTGTTATTAAAAAGCTCCGCAAACACGCACACGCACACACACACACACACACACACACAGACACACACACACACACACCCTTATATCTAGATGGACGTCATCTACTTTTTAAGATTCACAAATTCCTGTCTCAATTGTCACCCAGATCAGAAGAATATATTTGAAAAGGTATGTTTGTCCTAATTGGACCACTAGAAGAACCAGTATCCCAGTCTTTGTCAACTGGAATGTGAGAGGTGCTCATAGCAACTGGCAGATAGCAGAGTGGTGCTCTGTAGGACACATGAATAGAAAACCTCAAGAGTCCACAGCAAGGGAGACGGTTAAAGGGGCTAATCAACACTAAAATTACTTCAAGAATAGTATCTATATTCACGTTGTGATCACTTAGTGTGTTGCAGCAGGTTGGCATTTAGCTGCTAAATGTTGGATGAGCGTAATTCCCTCTCCCGTTCTCATTTAAAGAGGGTCAAAGGTAAGAAAAACATTTCATCTCTGAAAATATCTAGAGCATCTACACATGTTATCTGTATCCCATGTGGATTTCATGCACATATTCTCTACCTGCGGATTCTAATGCTTCATTTGAGCTGTAGCAAGTATATATTATGTCACCATTAAACTAGTAATGCACCTATTATTCTCACTCCCCTGTTGCCACCATGATTTTCATTACTTTCATTTCAAATTGAGCACTGTATATGGGAGCAAAGCCTTTAACTTTAAAGCCTTTACTTTAAGACATAAATGAAATTTAAAGTATTAGAAGTTAAAAACAACCTCATCTATGATACAAGACTGGAGTATTTGCTCTTGGACACACTGTCTACGGTTCCTTCAATTTCCATTAGTTTCAATGGGGAAGGGCCTTGTATGAGACGGTAATATCACCTAGCGCTGGAAAATACCAAATGAAATGTATCAGAAACCTTCATGTTTTTCATCTGTGAGACTCAATAATGGTACATGTAACTACTTCAGGTGATTAATTTTACTTCAGTGTTGAAGGGTGTGACGAGTAATGTAGTTTTCTACCATGAGCAGGAAGGTTGGGTATGAAATGTGTATTTATCTTGACATGATGTGTGAAACATCAGAACAGGACTAATTGGACACAGTCAGTATCAGATATAGTAGGGCTTAGTATTTTTTTTAATCTATTTTCATCTTTTTTTTTAATCTAAAGTGAACATCAACATTTTTATTTCCTTTGGTGTCTATTGAGCTTGTCCTTCGTAGGTTTTGTGGGTTTTCACTAGAAATGGATTCAATTTGGGGATTTGAATCAAAACACAAAAACATAATTAGAAATAAAAATGGCAAACTATTTCACTGCTGACCAAAATGGGAGGTGTTGGTTTCCTCTCTCTCTGTCTCTCATGACAACTGCGTGGTTGGGGCTGTCATTCATGCCATTCAAGCTGCTGCGTCTAGCAACCGTTGCCGGCCTGTAGCTGGACGTACAGTATCTGGTAGAGAAAATCCAACCTGGACAAGTATTTGCAGCGTGGGAGCCGGGATGACGTCGCTCACCATCATTTTTTTTTTAAATGACCAAATGACTCATGCAAGGAATGCTTAGTGTGAGGCAGAAGGTTATAATGACAACCGATGGAGAACTTTAATTTGATCCACGCATCATGACCCTGACATTGTTGCCATTTGCCGCTGTTGCCGTGTCCGGTGCTGCCTTTGAGCGCCGCAGCCTTTTTTTAAAAGCATCTAAATAGCATCTGGTTTTGGTGATGAAGTAACAACCTAAAGATGTTTTTTTTTTTTTTTATGACTTCTTCTGTCTGTCTTCCTGTATTATCATTTACCTCCCACCTCTCCTCAGCCCTCCTCTTTGTGCTCTCTCTCTCTTTCTCTGACCCCGGTTGCAGCATGCAGACTATGGGATCAGGATTTACGACCCTGTCTCCAACACTTATCCAGAGACTTATCCACAGAGGGCCTCCCTACCTCAAGATCTCCCTTTGTTCTCTCCCGGACTATCTGAGCACTCAAAGACCTTGTTCTCCGCCACTGTAATTCTCTCTTCTTAATGTTTTTAATGTGCATCCCTCTCCACCCCGGCAGCCTTTTCATCTTTCCATTTTCTTGCTTTCACTTCTGTCTCCCTCCCCTCCTCTCCACCTCTCCCTGTCTGTCTGTCTGTCTGTCTACTTGCAAAAGAGAGACAGGCAAGAGGGACTTGATTTAACAGACTTTTAACAGATCTCCCATACCTAATATCTAAACTGTAACATGCTTTTAAATAATCTTTTAATGCCTATCAATTGCTGATCACTTTTATGAGAGTGCTATGCTGTAATGTCTATTGTCTAGTAATGCCCATCATGTGGTACTGTCTTTTTGTGGGCCCCAGGAAGTCTAGCGGTCTGTGAGGCGTCAGCTAAGGAAGAATAAAGAATAAAGAGAGGAACTGGCTGACAGAGAGGCAGAGATAAGGGAAAGATTGAGAAGCGCACAAAGACAGAGACGGAAAGAGGAAGCAGAGCAGCAAAGGCCCAAGATGAGACCGTTGATCCTCTGCTGTCTCCCTCCGTCCGGGGTCTGGCAACGTTCCCAGAATTCCGGCCCAGGACTGGGACACCCTCGGATTCCCGGAATGATTTGTGGGAATGTGCTGTAATCCCCCCTGTTGAGCTGATTTATGCCGGGTTTTATCTTCCCCCTCACTTAGACATCAGCCGGGTCATCATCACAACACTCTACATGCCCGTACACTCAGCAAGGAGACACATTCATCAAGCCCCTCTGACAGGTTATAGTTTTATCAATGATCAAATCCTTTTCTGTGTGATCACTGCGTTATGATGTATGGGAGGTAGAGCTGACTCTGGGCAGACAGACGCACAGGCCCGTAGTATGTATGGCCGGGATAATCTCTGTGTTGGGTTGTTGTGGTGGATAACAGTGATGGCGGATCTAAATCACTCTGTGGTCACACGTCGAGATCCAGTTATAATCCAAGTTATCTCTCTCCAATATATCTGTATACAATATATTTTTGTACTTCAACCTGTCAGTGTTTTGTGTATTATTTCATGATTATTGACTGCTTACAGGCAATTTTCCACGACAAAGTCCAACCAAATAACCTCCAATTTATAGGCAGTCCAGGAGAAGCAGGAGGGGGAGGCACTATACAAACAAGGCACCCATTCAGGAAGTTGCAATTTCTCAGGTAATAACACTATTAATTTAGATTTTATGTAATTATACTCAAGTGTTTAATATGTTGCATATGGACACAGCTGCATGCATGTAGACAATACACACAAATACACACACATATTCTGGCCTCTAAACCACTTTTTTTTACCTTAACTATGGTGCCTCAAGTGGATTCCACCAGCCACATATAAGTAAAAATATGATTTCTCTGTGTCTCTATTATTCTCCCTCGCTTGGTTACAATTTAGTGTATGTTTTGTACAGTGGCAAATGCTGACAGGAATCTTTTAGTTTTGCTATTTGCCGATGGTAAAGTAAGTTTAAAAGTTAATTGTGCTTTGAGCATTGAGAATCATGTAGTTACACTGTAAAACCAGTAGATGGCACCCTAGGTTTAGATTAAGTGAACCAGACCTTGCAATTTTCCTTGTGTAGACCTCCTGGCCTAATTTACTTCTTAAACTGCTGAGTTTAACGTAACACAAAATTCATCTATAGGTCCAAAGGCCAAAATACTGAATGTCTGCTGAGTTCTGTGCAGAGTAACATCTTTCTCAAAATATCATGCCGTATAATGTCAGAAGTGTAATCCACCAGGTGGCGCTCAAACATACTCCTAATCTCCATTGTCTGTAAAGGAGGAGGAGCACGTATGAGGAGGTGGAGTGACAGAGGAGGTGGTCCTGGGAGAAGACGGGGTGTCCTGGCGAAAGGGGAGGCGTTTTGGTGTCTGTCAAAGAGGGGAGGGGCCATAAACACTGGCCAATCAGAGGCTTGTAGAATTCGACCAATCAGAGATGGAGAGGAAATGCCAGACGAAGGGGGGGCAGGAAACTGAGCAAATGACCCTTGATGAGAGAGAGGAGGAGGAGGATGGGAAGGATGAGGGAGGGAAAAGGGGCCCTAGGAGAGGGGTGGGTAAGAAAAATCTGCCAAAGCATGTGTTTTGGCTTATGTTTTTATTATAAGATATATTCCTTTTCCCAAACATAAATGCAAAAGGTCCGTTCAAGTGTGAAGAGATAAATATCATACGGATGGCAGAGAAGATGAGCGATTGAGATGCAGCAATAAAGTACAGAAAGAGCTAAAAATACTGCGATGAGAGAAATAGAGAGGCGAGTACGAAAAGATAAATGTAAAGTGTTGAATATGAAGGAGAAGGAATGAGTGCAGGAGAGAACGATAAAACTTGACAAATGAAGTCAAAGAGGAGCTAGAAGAGAGCAGAGAAAAAAATCTAAAATCGGGAGATAAATATGAAAATGGAGTATATCACTGCTGGTGAAAAAAAACATTTTGGTGTTTTTCTTTCTCCTACTTGAATTGAATGTTTACATGGTCATTTATGTGTTGAGTGGGTTTCATGATCCTTGAGCCCTGGAAACCTCTCAAAACCCCAGTGCATACTTTCAAAAGACATTGGTGTCTTTTCTTCATTCTTCATTCATTTTTTTTGCAGAATGAAGAACTTACTTTTTGCAGATACGTAGAATTTGTGCAGCAACAGTGAGGATGAAGTGAGAGAGATGGAGGGAGAGGGAGAGATAGAGAAAGGGAGAGAGAAGCTGAGAAGGCAGTCTTTCCCTTAGTGCCTCTCCTGACCTCTGGGCCCTCACTCTGCTCCCACTTGGACGGCCAGTTTGGCTGCTGGTCAGGAGAGGTCATTGGAGGTCAAAGGTCACCTTGACACCCACACGGAGAGCTATACTGTGACCTCCACCCCCCACCCCCACCATACAGCTGATCCCTGCACAGCGCCTAAAGCAAAGACCGACAAGCAGGGAGAAAGAGCGAGTGAAAGAGAGAGAGAGAGAGAGAAGGGAACATTGTGTTTTGAACACTTCAAACAGCACATTTTTACACTTGCCCAAGCCACGTATTATTGCATTGCTATGTAGCGCACGGAAATGTTAGTCTTTTGGAGTCTTTTGGCTTTTCCTGCCAAGGGCTTGAAAAAAAAAGGTTGTCTCCCTTCAAGTCTTATTGATGGAGATGATTCAACATAACTGCTAAGTAGAGGCATGAAACTTTGAATTACCAAACCACACTATGGATATATTTTCGGTGTGTCCCTGTTTCATCTGCAAAAACACAGAGTGAGTTGTGGCGGTCAGACATGAGAGGTCAAAGACACAAGGCCCTGAGATGCTTGGTTCAAAATAGGTAAACATGAGAAGCCTAATAAAATGGCCTAATTTTAGTCTTAGGTTAACCTAGGGAGACGTAGTGGAATACGAAAGTCTTCCTCGTGCATAACATTCTTACAATGGTGTACCAACAAAGTACTAACTTTGTACTTACAACAGTATTATGTACTTTCAATAGTTTTCCATAGGTTAATATACTGAAATAAGGCCATTAAAGTAAAGTGTTTTCAAATGCAAAATGCAAACCTGCATAGTTTGCATTATGCTACTGGCATTATACTCTCGTGTGTGTGTGTGTGTGTGTGTGTGTGTGTGTGTACTGGTGATGGAAAGAGTACACAAATCCCTTAATTAAATCACAGCAGATATATTCCATGATAGTACAGCGCTCTGGTAAAAGTCCTCCATTCAGAAATCTATTCAAATACCAGTATTGAAGTGCCTTGCTATTAAATGCTCCTAAGTGCCTGCAGTGCAGCTACACTATCAACATAATGCACTCATGTTTCACTTCCAGGAAGCTTTCAACCTCCGACGTGTTAACCTCTGTGAATGAAGAGTCTAGTGACGCTCATCACTTCTGCTTAGTGTTGACTTGTTTCAAGTTTAAAATATTTTTGATGTTCTTATCTTGTGCTTTTGTTTGCAAAAACCTTTCCTTCAAAATAACTATATTTGGTGTATAAGTTAACTTCATTCCAAAACGCTTTCATCAAATTCATCACTTAATATTTGAAAATACAAATGATTCCATCATCACAAATATTGCAATTTTGTAGACAAAGGACTTGAAACAGCTAAATTAAATGTGCTTCCATAGTGATGTATTTGTGATGTGATTTATTATTATTTTCATCAGAGCAGCTGCTGCTTACACTAATGAAACTCTTCAAATGTAGTTCAGCGAAGAGTGAGACGTTTCCTTTGAAATAGTGGAGAAAAAGTATTAAGTTCCCCAAAACAGAAACACATAAGTAAAGCACACATAACTCAAAACTGCCCTAAGGTATGACAGTATACGTATTGGGTTTCTTTCTATTCCTGGTGTATGCACATACACAGTATATGCTTGTGTGTGTGTGTGTGTGTGTGTGTGTGTGTGTGACCAGTTATGTGTGAATAAAACACTGTTATCCTCTGATGGTTTGTGATGGTTCTGCTGTAAAAGCATCCCCACTTTTCTCTCATTTCCCCTCCCCTTCCCACTCTCTCCCCATGCCGTTCCCGGCAGCTAACATTGAGTGTGGTTGTGTGTGTGTGTGTGCTCCCGACACTCAGTCTCACTCACAAACACACAGAGGAACTTGATCTGGACCATGGCTTTCAGCGCGGCCTGTATGATCCCCAGAGTTTTGAGGGAAGACAGAATTAAAGAGAGCGAAAGAAAGAGAGAGTGAGAGAGAGAGAGGCTGAGAGGGAGCGAGTCTCTACACAGTCCAATTTGACCTCAGTACAACTCTCTCTCACACACACACACAAACACAGTGCAGTGCAGTGCTGAGTGGTAGGGACAGCTGTGGGATCGTGACATCGTCTTTAATTGCCGGCTGGTGCATTTGATCTGGGCTGAGGAGAAGACACATCCCCTGCCAGAAAAACCCTGCATATGCGTGTGTACATATGTGTGTGTGTGTTCGTGTTTATGTGTGTGTGTGAAGCTTTCAGAGGACCAATAAAACCACAAGATTGATCCAGATACTTCTCTCTCTCTCTCTCTCCCTGTGTGTCTCTCTCTCTCCAGCCGTCCCTGCTGATTGATGCGTTGTATATATTCCTTGCGGTAATCAGATCCCTTTCTTCCAGCGGTTGCAGTAAATACAGACTGGTGAAGTGCCAGCCTGCCAGGCAGACAGGCCGACTGTCTCTGGGTTGGATTTAACCACACTCTGGAGATTGGCGCAGCGCTGTGCAGGCCCTGTGGGCATGGTGGTGCGTTGGCGATTAAAGACAGAGCCCGTGATGCCATGCCGTGACAAGATTAGATCAATATGATGATGATTTGTGTGCGTGAGTGTGTGTGTGTGTGTGAGTGAGTGAGCGAGAGAGATGGGGGTCACCCAAGGTCTGTGCTAGCATGGATGTGTAGATTCATTAGTCATTGGACTTGATTTGAGCAGTAAATTAGCTGTTACGTGGAAATGAGATGAGGGGCGAGGTGGTGCAGCAATGTGACTTTTTGCGGTTCGGTGAGTATGACACATGAGGGAGCATAGCGTGTGCACGCACACACACATACACACACACATGTCATAAGAATTGAAAGGCATTTCTCTCTCTCTGTCAGTAGGCAGATACCTATACAGTGAGATCACCACTCTAATCTCCCAGAGGAGCCACCACCTAATCCACTATTACTCTCAGCAGATCAGAATACACAGCCAAACCAACTAACGAGATCTGTGTGTGTGTGTGTGTACCATACGGTTTCTGCGGTTTTACACATTGAAGCCTGTTCTCTGGTACAGAGAGCATGGGAAAAGTGCAGCTTTAAACAGAGAACTAGCGACCGCCGCCACAAATACCAACTCACACAAGACCCCCAAACAAAACATGTTTGGGTGGTCAGACACACACACACAAACAAGCACACACACTCAAAGACAGTGTGTGGCGACTAGCCATCTGTTAATGTTTATAATATAACCTGACGTGATTCTAGGTTTCTATCCTGTTTCTATCCAACATTACAGTTAACTGAATGAATTCATTATCGAGATGTAGTGGAGGCTAAACTGTTTTTCAACTGTTTTTTCAATTGGTGGTTGTTTGCCTTATAATCACCAGCTGGACATCATATTTTCCCTTTAATTTACTTTAATTCATGTATTATTGCTGATAAGTTGATATTTGTTGATTTTTGCTGAATTACATAATCTCATCTCTGTAATCTATATTGCTTTGGCAACATTGGTTTCTTTCCTGTCACGCCAATAAAGCACAACTGAATTGCACTGAATTGACAGAGAAAGAGACAAGAGAGCAAGAGAGAGACAAAGAGAGGGAGAGACAGCAAGAGAGGCAAATGAAAGAGAGCGAAGGGCTGCCACCCATTGGTGCAGACAACACACAGTGTCTCACTCTGCAGAAAGTCAGCAAAGACACAAAAGGTACAAAAGCCATCTGGGCTAGGCGGCTACGCTACATCCAGAGACAATAGGGGCTCATTCATGCAGCCCAACCCAGCCAGGGCCATCTGCTCTTGGTGAGAGTGAGTGGGAGAGGGGACCCCATACCTCCAGGACCCCCATAGCCCCAAAAATATAATGAGAAGAAGTGAGCCTCGTATTGCTCAGCATAATGAATATCTCCAACAGGGTGTGAAAAAAACGAATGAAGACGAGCAGCTTCACGATGGACTTGGTGGCTGAACCCAGCAGTCGAGAGCCATGGTAAACCTCCCGCATTGGGAACGGGAACACGTGTTGTGTATTTCTGACCAACAATGGTGAATGGCGCGCAACTGTTGCAACAGCGGGGGAGAAGACGGGAGAAAGGGAGTTTGGATACATCCGTACATACAGCACGCACAGATGCACACACACACTAGAATAGGCCCGTGCAGCGTAAAACACAGCGGTAATTCATCACTCGGAGGAAAAACAAAGAGAGGCGTGAGAGAAAGATAAAGAGGTACTGAAGACAGATATGCCTGCTTAGAGGCCTGTTGACTTTTGTTTATCGAACTTTATTAAATCAAATTCTTTGCCCATAGTATAATAGTTCACCATAGACATGACAGATAGAGTTAACTTGAGAGAGAGAGAGAGAGCATCTCAGGAATTTAAGCACACAGAGCATGAAACCCACATGGAAACACACCCACACCGACAAGGGCACACATATGCATGCAAGCAGACACATGCACACACACAACACAATAATGCAACCTACACACACATATTGTACTCTCGTTTTCTTAAACTCTCTCAGCATCAAACAAGGGGATTTTCCATTCCCGTCAATGAAAAGAGCAGACCACCCATTCATCTCCCACTTATTGCACAGTCATTCTCTCTGAAAGAAACCCGCTGTGAGAGTTTGCAACAACGCTGATGGAAACAGATGCCGATCTTTAAGCCTACAGCTCGACATCACAGCACAGTGGGCATTCCCTTCACGATGCAATCGCTGTTGAAAAAGTGCACGGGTAGCCAGTCACGCAGGGTCTTGAACTGCTTGATTTATTTACGTTTCTCACAACATCCCCCCAAACAGGTGGATCACTCTTACTCGATCACATACCCAAAAGTGTGATCATCTTCTAGATTCTTGTCTTTTTCAATGCATTGTCTATTTCCATGTACTTTATCATCAAAGATATTTAAACAGATACAGTGCTAGTTGAACTAGCGTTTCCCTGTCATCAGCAGTGATTGTTTAACTGAACCAGACAGAATGACAACATGTCAGCGTTCACTCTGTGGTGTTGGAAACTTGCCACATAGAAACTCCTCCTTTTTCAATGTCAACACCATCGACTCAACGCTTTTGTGTATTCACTCTTTACTGTCATGGCTTGTTTACACTTGGTGGGTTGTTAAGGTTTGCAGATTGTTAAGAGTTAGGAGTGATTTAGTGTAGATCATATACATATACAACTGTGCCGTACTAACACAGACAGGGATACACCTGATGAGAGATCCCACGTCAAAACGAATGCATCCCGCTAACGAAGGCTTTTGTTCTGAGACGCAACCAAGGGCTGCACGGGTGGAAATCCTGCCAAGCCGCTGACAGATTGTTGTCAGGGCCCTCAGATTAACGAAGGAGCCTCTCAGCCAGCCGATTCCCAAAGGCACAGTCTAAGAGAGCTCACCTCAGGGTTTTTATGGCCTTTAAGTGGCTGGAGGTTATATGTGGACACAAGAATTGCTAAAGGGAGGAATGCCATTTTAGGCTGCAGTATCCTGGACTGGGCAATAAAGCTTTTTTTAAATGAAACATAGACATTATGGAGGACCAGATCTGCCAATTCATTTATGTCAGATTTTAGTTGTTCATTTATTTATTTCTGATATTGGCAGATCTGGTCCTCCATAAGATATTACTTGAAATCTACAAATATAATGCTATCGGTCATTGCTAGTGTTAACTTTTTGTCCTAGGTGTTCTTTATACTGTAGATTCTTCTGCCTACAGGAGATTCGTGGCTATACAGTATAACAAGTCTTGGGAGGATTGTGTTTGTGATTCTCTGCATCATATTTCTAACTGTTTCAGCAGGCAGGCCTCTGTCTCGTATCTCTGTCTATCTGTTAAAGCCTGATGTGCTGAAGAGGAGCAGAGGAAGGATGAGTGGCATGGGTGTCTTGTTTCATGTCAGGTTTTCTCTTGAGTGACTCACAATGAGGGCAGTAGTCGAGCAAGCTGTTGGCTAACCAGGGTTGAAGTTGTGGAACCCATTTAATTTGTACTGGAAGCAATTAGCAGGCTTTGTGCTCAGTGATGTTTGCATCTAGGATGGTCTGACCGTACACCACACATCCGTCTGCAACTCAACACTGGATAAAAACTGTCCACAGCGATGAGTAAAATAACAGAGGAGTGTGGGTAATGTTTTATTACCCTTGTTACTCTGTAATTTTAGGCCTTTAGAAGACTTGTGTATGTGGGGGTGATGGCATCAGTTTATCTTTATAATATTCAAACAACTCTCTCTCTCTCTCTCTTTTGTGTGTGTGTGTGTGTGTGTGCGTGTGTGTGTGTACAGAGTGCAGAAAGAGGTTTGTGACAGGCTTTGACAGGTACAGCATGGTGGCAGGCCCAGCTGTCAAACAAATAGACAAACCACGGAAACTAGAGATAAAGAGAG
>OOFE01034897.1:19951-36235 GCA_900323365.1 Monocentris japonica | reverse complement strand
ACACCTCCAGCCCGGGCAGAAGGAGAGAAGGACTCTAAATATAGAGTAGAGAACAACCGAGGAAGAATATTTCAGCGGACAAACAGCCTCGACATTGAAAATATAATATTGAACATATAATGATTAACATCGCCTGGGGTGGTGCAGGACATCTACAACTCTTAATCCACCGTTTTAAACTCACCGTGTAACATCATGTAAGTAATAAATTGAGGTTAGGGGCTTTTAAAAAGCACAGCTTAATGCTGACTGGAGATCAGTTTACCCGTGTTTCTATCGCTCAGAAGTTATTAAGATGAGTGGGGGTGAGGCTGTTTTTAATCGTTTTCCAAGGGATTTTTAAAACATGGATCTCTGTGTGTGTGTGTGCGTGTGTGTGTGTGTGCGCGCGCGCGCCCTCATAGACGCCCACATACACACACACACACACACACACACACACACACACACACACACACACACATTCAGAATCGTTTCTACAACTTTATTCCAGACTCACTGGGATCTCCATCCTCCAAAACCTGGGTCAAACTCCAGCTTTTATTCTGAAATTTAAGGATCCCGATCGGTCCTTATTAGAGTCCCACGCGCTCCTTTATATTCAACTTTAAGTGTTAGTGTTGAATTAAAACTCAGCATCTAGATTTGGGATTTTACAATGATAAAAAGAAAGGAAAGCATTCAGCACCACCTCACAAAGCAGCACACAATAATAATAATAATAATAATAATAAAGGTGCGCAGATCTCAGTCTTTGTTATAAAACGGCCAAATACAAGACATCATATGATATAGACACGCTTTGTTTATTGTCCGTTTACGTTTTCTTGGAGCGTGAAAGAAAAATATTTTACAGACGATACATTTATTTAAAAAAAGGAACAGTAGGCCTAAAATTTCATACCAGCCAACAGTCGGGAGGTCTAAACAGTCAAAGAAAACAGTGCAAATAAGACCTTGATCATGACGGTTTGGATGTGAGTGAATGGATTTAAACAAACATATTTCGTATATAGACTAAATATCTTCATACCCTTTTCATATTTCGCTCATTCGCATTCCTTTTATTTTTTGAAGTCTTTCCACAAACCACTATAGCAATCCTGTAGTACATCTTAGGAGGATACTATAGAAATACCACAGCAAAACTGTAAAACACCACGCAGCTACTATAGGCCGAAAATTATAGCACATAAAACTCTATAGTAATACTATCGGAGATTTCAAAATACCTTAAAGCACGATCATGTCATTATAAAATCACTACTGAGTACCACAGACACTATAAGTCCCTATAGGAATACTATAGTAATATTATATAGTATAGTAATACCGTAAAAAGTAAAATAAAAAGTATATTAAAGTCCCCATAAACACGCTATTGGGTGCCACGGACACACTATAAGTTGGTATAGGATTATTACAGGAATATTATTAAGGTGTTTTTTCGCGACCATTCTTTTTCCTCCTATAAAATTAAATGAAATAAATCTAACACTCCATTAAGCTGTGGGCTCGGCAACATATGGTGTGGATAAAAGTGTTTTAGGGCTCTGATGTAGGAGCTGGAGCTGTGGGACAGACACGATGGTTCATATACCCACTATAGATCCCCTAGAGGACTATAGGAATCCTATAGAGAAGTTTAGAAGGAAACTATAGAAATATCGCAGCAAAAGTCCTTTTAGGAATATTATATAGATACCATAGGAGATCAAATATATACCATAAAGTCTGATAAAGTCACTGTAAACTCACTATTAAGTATCACAGACTCACTATAAGTCACTATAGAAATATTACAGCAATATTATAGACATATCATAGGAGATAATAATACCATGATGTACCATGACGCCACTATAAAATCATTATTAAGTATGAGCCCTATAGGACACCATAGGAGATACAAATACCATAAAGGGCGTTAAGGTCACTATAAACTCTATTGAGAACTACATAGACTCTGTCGGTCACTATATATAACATTATAGGGATTTTTCTTTACGGACAGGTTAACGCAGTTTGATTTCAGTATTCTGCAACGGGGATGAGAAAGTGATGTGCGTCTTCTCACAGCAGCCTAAAGAAACAAGTCCCGTTGTGTAAGAGCGCGCTAAGTACTAAACTATTCCTATTTGAAGGAACTTTTCCGACACGTTTCCCGGTAAATCCCACGTCTGAGAAGGTTAAGAGGCTTTACGTTTGCAACTTTCCCATAATGCGCGTTGACCGTCATTAAATCTGTTATTAAGTTCAACATCAGTAAAAAATGTCTCTTTTTGCGGTTTTCTCCACCCGGATTGTAGTTTTTTCCATTTAAAATGATTTCCACGAAGCATGCTACATTTGATTTACAAAAAACATATTACGACTCTTATTAAAGTTTTAAATCCAGCGCATTAAACGGTTGAGCTCCAGGCCTGCTTTCATATTATATACTGCATATTACACTACAGCAATATCACCGTTGTCTCATTTAAGCTGAAACATGTATTTGTCAAACGGAGCTGACATAACGCTGCGGTCGCTGTGTTTTATTGCTTGGTGTTATGTATATATATTTTCTGTCAGCTGCTTATGCCACCATAAATAGAGCAAAGGGAAATAAACTGAGCTTGGATACGACCGGACAAGTCCGTTCCCAGGTAAACACGGAGATGGAAAAACCCCACCAGAGTCCAGATCCATAGCGGTGGTGTGTGTGTGTGTGTGTGTGTGCAGTTAGGGTGAGTGAGAGTAAGCAACTGCCTATAGGAATATTATAGGAATACCATAGGGGATAAAAATATTATAGGGACTATTATACTTTAACACAAAACAATTTCATTATTCTGCAGAGAAAATATTGCAGTCTTACGTTATATGTTGAACTAGCCTGTGTGTGTACAGTTCGTGTGTTTGTATGTGTGTAAGCATGTACACACCCTCTTTATCCCTGTGTGTGTGGACAGAGAGAGAGCACATATAAGTGTGTTCGGAATATCTAGGGTTGTGTGAGTTTGTTAGTGTGTGCCTGTGTGTGTTTCTATTCTTGTGAGAAGTTGCAGATTCTGGCCGGTCTTCACTTTTTCAACGGGCTAGTTCAGGACTAGGACTTGGATTTAGGGTTAAGATTAAAATGAATGTAGTCAATGGAAGGTCCTCGCAAGTACATCAACTCAAATGTGTGTTTTACCTCCCACATTTTAAAACCTCAGATGCTGTCAGCTCCTTGGGTAGCATCTTTTAAAACTACGGGGGAAAAGCAGCAAGCAAGCAGCAACATTACTTCAAGTTGAAAAACTAACATCACAAAAAAATTTACGAATTCTTGAAGAAATGTTCTCCTTCCCGAGTGCCCGCTTAAACTATCTGCATTACAGTTTTTATTCATTTCTATTTCTTCACAGACTTTTTCATTCATTCTGTGTCCCTGCAGTCTTTCCATTATGTCACACAGCTATATTGTAAATGCACATGAAATACTGACTGTGAATCTAATACGAAGGGCAAAAAATAAACCACTGTTGAGTATCATTATCTCCTGCAAGTCACGGCAAGGAAACACAGCATCGTGGTTTAAAAGTGATTGTTGATAGTGTACTGACAACCTACCAACTAGTATTTTCTTATTCAGCACAGCAGTACTGTGTAAACGGGGTATCCTGGGATATTTTCATCATCACCTCATGACATTCTTCAGGGCAAGGAGGTCGATAATGCCATCAGCGAGGGGCAGGGGGAAAGGGAGGTTAAGTGGAAGCGTAGTTCCTCAGTCACATCTATTATATTCTCATTGATGTTAGATTCTGCATTCCCTTGATAGAAGCAGACAAATGTAATAAATAAATTACTAGATTCCAAACCACAAGGCTCGGCTTCAGTTACAGTCAACCCATGATGGTCGTTCCTTTTTCAACAAACAGACAAAGAAAAAGCATTAGCGTGGTAACTTAAAGGGGAGGTCTATTTACTTTGTTCTCATGGCGGCCATGTTTGATTTAGCTCATGGTGGGAAGCATTAGCTGGCAAACAATGAAGCAGATGGAACACAAGCAACCGGTCTTTGACAAAATTGTCATCAAGAGTGAGAGTCAGGAGCAGAGCTGGAGAAGGTCCAAATTAGAGACTACAGCAACTGGATTGATGTTGAGCCATGATGTTAGCTAATGTTAGCAGATAGCTACTTCATGTTGTTAACATTATATTTATATATATTTATAACTAGGTCTAATTTTTTATTAATTGTCAGCATAAACAGCCTTTATCTTTAGTATTAGCAATATGCTAACACTTTGCTTCATATCCTTACTGACAAACTGCTAGCCATGTTATGCTAGCTGTGTCTGCTAGCTAATTTGGTGACTTGACTGGTTAACAGCGATACTCCAAACGTTATAGTCAAGTCAAGTCAAGTCAAGAACTTTATTTGTCACATACGCATACAGGATGTGCAGTGAAATGAAAAGTGGCAATGCTCACGGGATTGTGCAAAAAAACAACAGTAGCAAAAATAATATTTACAGTAAAAAAAATGAAGCACACTATTTATAATTGGTATCAAATATAAAATATAAATCAAGCATCTGAAAAATATGAAAATAAATAAATAAATATGTGCAATTGCAAGCATGTCTATGTGTGTGTGTGTGTGTATGTGAGTGCAAAAGAGGGGCAGTGTGTGGTGCTTGGTGCTAGATTGTTAGATTGGTGTTAGATTGGCCATAATAACAAATAGTGTCAGGATGGCAGTGTTCAGTGTAGGAATTAATGCTTTAATGAATCATGGGCTGACACACATTGTTTGTTGATTAATTAAAAATATAACTCAACCAGTTAGGGTTGCCAATGCCTTGTATTACTGTTTCGTGCTTTCCATATACAAGCTGTGAAACACAGGCCAATGTTTCCATGTAGAGGCTGTGAAAATGAATTATCTCTTGGCAACATTTAATAATAATAATAATAATACAACAATAATAACTCTTTCTAAAATGTCTTTGTCACACATAGACTCCCAGAGCAGTGATCTTTTCTTTTGAAATTCCACAATACCCGTGTGGAGAGGGAAAAGATTTGTGCTGTTGTCATTACCACCACACGATGTCGCCAAAGCAAATGTCTTTTGGTGTCCAGCTAGAACCCATTATTTAACTGCAAAAGCAAGACACCAAAAGTTAGGTTATATAAAGCTTATAATCGCTAGTACCATATGGAAAAGACAAATAGATGTAATATATATATTTTTTTAAACTCACATTTTTTTATAATTTTTTTCTCCTTTGCATATGTTGCATATATTCAACATATTTTTTAAACAAATCTATAATTTCAAATAAATAATAAAAAATATTTATACTTAGAACATCTAGAACCAACCAGTGGCCAGTCAATGCTTGGCCCCAGTAACTGTGACTGTAGGTATATTTTTTTACTGTTACTCTTTAAAATGAAATAAAAATTATTAATGTATTTTATTGTATTTTTCATCTTCACTGTGATTGCCCATGTTTGTCCACATATCAATGCATTACTGTTTATTTATATTGTGCATCTTTAGGCCTACTGTTTTTATTATGCTCTTATTCCTTGTAGTGCAAATTATTATTTACCTGTATATGAAATATTTCCTAAAATAAACATGCACTTGTAGTAATTTGTAACTGTTGTTCATTTATTATTTCAAAGAAATCTTTATACCAATTTTGATGATCAGTAGCTTATATGTACATAGCATAGCATATCTTAACAGTAGCTCTTCTGTGGGATCGGACCAGATGGGCTAGCCTTCGCTCCCCACGTGCATCAATGAGCCTTGGGCGCCCATGACCCTGTCGCCGGTTCACCGGTTGTCCTTCCTTGGACCACTTTTGGTAGGTACTAACCACTGCATACCGGGAACACCCCACAAGACCTGCCGTTTTGGAGATGCTCTGACCCAGTTGTCTGGGTAATCGATGTTATTCACTTCACCTGTCAGTGGTTTTAATCTTGTGGCTGATCGGTGTATTTCATTCACATATTTATCACAAAATATGATGTGGCATATAGTTCAGTATATATTCATATTTATTTTCAATATAAGCAATATATTTGAATGACAATGAACATATATTGACATATTTAGGCCATATATTTTGGATATTTGGAAAATATATGCCAAATATACACCTCACAGGAAGAAAGTCCTGGGTTCAATTCCCGGCCTCCTCTTTCTGTGTAGCATTTCAAGTTCAAGTTCAACTTTATTGCCATTTGTATATGCACAGGACATACACTGGAATTAAAAAAAAGAAAAAGTACAGTACTGCTCTAGAACACATGGAGGGAAGGGGTTACATAACAACAGAAGAGAGACATTCGAAAACCATTGGGGGATACAGAAATAAAGGGACATTCGACATATAGTGTTCACTCAAGTTTCCGCTGGGTGCTCCAGTTTCCTACATGTGGCCCAGCGTGTCAGCAATGTATGGTGCTTCTTGATGGGATAGTACCCGACTGTTGTGATCGCTGATTGGCCAGTGTTTCAATAACATTGTCGGTTGACTAATATTTTAGTCTCTTGCTTGTTGAATGTAATGCAATGCATGAATGTAGAAAGCTTGTAGATTGGCTATTGGTTGATGTCTCAGAACCGTTTTGGTTCAAAGTCTCAGCTAAAGTCTTTGAAGGCTAGCTATGCACTACAGGATTATGGGGCCAATTTCCACCATAGTGGGGGACATTGATTGATTGGCTTTATCAGGACTAATGGTCAGTAGGATTATCTGGTAGTGTGAAGACAACTTCCAACTCCTAAACGTAGATGCGTGCCTATCCAAAGTCAAGCGCTGGATGTCCCTAAACTTCCTGCTCTTCGATGCCGACAAAACAGCGATGTTGGTTATTTGACCAGCTAGACATACCTATCTGTTTGAGAAAGCTACTCTAAATTTTGATAAGTAGTCCAGCTATAAAAAATCTCGGTGTTATATTGGATCCTACCCTCTCGTTCGAGTGGCACATCTAATTAATAGAACAGCATTTTACCATAACAAGAAAAGGTCCTGCAATGTGCGGGGATCACTGACCACCAGTAGCCAATCAGAGCTGACAGTTAGTAGTTTTGGTGCGCCGAAGGATGGTTGCACTGACGGTGGCTCCGTGCCAACTCCATAGGTTTTATTTTCTTATTGCGTTATTTCTTACTTTTTTTTTCTCCACACGTGGAGACCAGACCCTTGATCACTGTTACTCCCCATTCTGACCACATTTCCATTCTATTACTCACCACCTACAAAGACTAAAACAGGATAAACCGGTTTCACGAGTAGTCCAGCAATCGTGTTGCAGCTGATGGTGACATCAATGAATACACGGATTCTGTCTCTGGCTACATTAGACATTGTACTGACAAGGTAGTCCCCAGTACAGGTTGGCCTAGCGGTTAGAGAGACCGACCCATCACCGGCACCACCAGGAGGGTCTAGTCCACCTGTGAGCTGGTGATAGGAAAATGACTGGTGCCACAGCTACGGTGCCAACCAACACTGCCGCAGTGCCCTTGAGCAAGGCACACTGCGCACTGTCCGATAGCTGACGCCTGCGCTGTCCTCTGACCTGGAAAAGTGCATGTGTGTGGACACACAGACACACCCTCATACACATCAATGGAGCTGAAGTGGAGAGAGTCTGCCACTTTAAGTTCCTTGGTGTCCACATACGACCTTACCTGGACTCACCACACAGACACAACAGCTAGGACGGCCCGCCAACGCCTTCTTCCTGAGGAGGCTTAAAAAGGTTGGCATGTCCCCCAACATCCTTACAAACTCCTACAGATGCACCATTGAGAGCATTCTGTCTGGCTGCATCACATCATGGTACGGCAGCTGATCCGCCCAGGACCGCAAGGCCCTACAAAGGGTGGTGAAAACTGCCCAGACCATCACTGGCAGTGTGCTGCCTACCCTGGACAAAATTCCCCTCACCCGATGCCTGAGAAAGGCTCATAAAATCGTCAAAGACCCCAGCCACCCAGCTAACACACTTTTCACCCTGCTACCATCTGGTAGACAGTACAGGAGCATACAGTCACACACTTCCAGACTGAAGGACAGCTTCTACTTACAGGCCATCAGGCTACTTAACTGTTGACTCACAACCTCATAACTACGTCACTTAACGTCCAATGCACATGCACGTCTATACCTGTACATCTGTGTGTGTATGTATACATATATATACTTTACAACTGTTGTCAATCCTGCTGCTTTTTCAAATTCATACATTTTTTTATTCCTATTTCTATTTTAGTTTATCTGCCCTTCATTGTCTTATTGTTATTTGTTTGTGTTTTATATATAGATGTGTGATTTAATGTATACCTTCCCAGTTGAAACGTGCCTCGTCTCAAACATTTCATTGTCCAGTATGACTGTAAGTGATACTGTACATATGACAAAAAAAAAGACTTGAAAAATTGACTTGAAATAGAATGATATTTCTCGAGGTCGTCGTGGACAGATATTTCAAATTCATCTATTTCAGAAAGCCCAACTGCAATAAATGCACACTTAATGGAGCTCTCTTGTGTTCGCAGGTGCATGTATGTGTGTTTGCATCTAATGTTTGCATGCGATAGTGTGTGGGTGCAACAGAGCCTTTACTTTTCACACCTTTGCAGCGCTGTTAAGACATGGCCCACGGGTGCCATCACGCTTTAAGGTCAGAGAAAACGAGTCCATTTTTTTTTTTTTTTGCGCACTGACAACCTGCTTCACTTCATCTCGGCTGCTCTCTATTGGTGTGAGGAAAGCCATTATGATTTTTATGCTCCGCACTCAATGGATGCTAATAGCCCTTGAGATGCATGTACTGTGAGGAGTGTGAGGATCATTGGTTCTCCTCTCCGTTTCACACTCGCACTTTCTGTCTCCTTTTTGCGACGGCGGAATAATCGGTGTGTATGAACATCTTTTACACACTGCCAGGGTTAGGGTTAGCAGGGCTTGAATCCCAGTGGGGCCACTGATACTGAAAATATATGTATTCACGGTCCCGTGTGGCACTTTGGATGAGAGGGTCCATTACGCAACATGCTATATATTCTTTTTATAGTGAGTAATATTGTTGACCTTACTCTTTCGAAACTGACCTGAGCTGGTCTGATGTGATCAGGTGACCATGTGATAATACACCTTTGTATGAGTACCGTTCAGCATGCAACGGGAAAAGGTACAACTATATTTTCAGCATTTTATGTAGAATGTTTTGTATTGCCCTCACAGTATATTCACATCTATAAGGCATGCAACCCCTTTTTCAAGGATGTGGTTGTATACAGGTGTGCCACAAATAATTGCACTTGAAACCTTGCTGAAGAAATGCATTGGCTGTCATCAAAATATCATTGAAGCTTTCCCAGCCCTCTACAACTTTTATACGAAAGACTACAGGACTAATTGTTTCAAAAAATCCTGCTCGGACAACGGTTGCATCCGTTGTTGGGGTGGATGGCAAGCTGTGAAATCATTTCACTGTTTTTTTCTGTTTATTTTCGATTAACGCTAGCCAAAGAGCGCCTGCTAGCTAGCGACATCGTCAAACTTATCATATAACCAAGGGCGTAACCATGTTCTGAAAGGTGCGGGGTGGACCCTGACCTTTGACCTTATTTTTGGTTGCTTGCAATTTTTGCTGATCTAGGAAATGAAATGTATTCTGCTTTTGCACTCGTTGTAAGTCACTCTGGATGAGAGCTACAGTTTTCTCTTTTTTTCTGCTTTTTTGTGCCGCTACAGCCTGAATTCAAATGGATTGAATGTGAATGTATTTGTCACTGATGTACCTTTTAACTCAATTTGGACTGACACTGCAAAGGGGTTGATACTTACTGACTCAAAACATTTGACCTTTTTTAAATTAATTTGTAAAAAAAAGGGGATTGAATACTTTTTTCAATAAGCTTAAAATGTAAATGTGTACATGTATGAAGTCACATCAATACTGACCACTCGCATTCAGCACAAGTTAAGAGGCCACCCTTAGAACTTACTTACTTAAGTGCCAACATACATGTGACATGTACAGCAGATTGCACGGTAGAGCATCGCCTCCGTCCACTGTACTGCTTCTATTTAAGGTGAGCAGTCACTGCGTTCCAGTCGGTTTGAGGGGTAATGGGTGTGCTAATGATTGAGCCAATGAGGACTTTTCAAAGATGGCGCCTGTGTAATTATGATAATTATCTTTGAGGAGGGACGACAACGAGGGCAGAGAGAGAGAGAGAGAGAGAGAGAGAGAGAGAGAGAGTAAGAGAGAATCATGACTATCACGTAAACAGGCAGACAGCGGCAGGCAGGCAGCATTTTAATGTGCTCACTTTCAGGTAATTTACTTGATTGCAGGCCTCGGTCTCCGTCCTTTTTCAGCCAGCCGAAGCAGCATAAAACCACCATTGCATCGGGGTTTCACTTTTAATACAGCATGCGCGTCATTTGAACTTTATGCAAGGCATTATGTGGGAGCAGCCCAGCGGTGCCTTGCCTCCCTCTTCGTTTCACTTCACCTCACAAGCGAACCTCCTTGATTGAGTCAGGTAGCTCATAATAGTATGCTCTTATGATTATTGTTATTATTGTGGGTATGAAATAGCATAAAATGGTCTAATATAAAGATTAATATTTGCACAAAATAACCACAATCAGGATTTTAATATCAAAAATAACCATCCCTCAAAAACCCATAGTTGAACCTCAGTTTGTTGATTTACCTTCAATTAAAAAAAAAAACGACCCACATCAGTTATATATTTCTAAACAGGAGAAAAGCTGTGAAGAGGAGAAGCTGACATGTTAAAGATTTAATAGATGGTCCCTGTGAAAAGGAGAGTGACAAACCTGGAAGTGGGTGGAAGCAAGATAAAGGCCATCAAGGCAGGAAGGAAGTGCCACAACAAGCTTATTAGCAGGCGTATCAGCCGGGAAGATAACAGGAGACACTCTGCTTACTGGAAAGCGGCAATGTACTCGTAGTGACAGAGCAAATAATGAGCTACCCACACAAGATTAAGGGGGCAGCCAGACAGAGATGTCGTATCCGTCAAAAAAAGGGATTGAGCCAATGCATTCTCTGCGGGGCGTCTTTTTACGCAAGCGCTGGTCCATATTTTTCTGCGAGTCAAAAGTTGAACTGATTTGAACTTTATTCTGGCCGCAGTATACGTAACTATCCGTTAACTGTTCACCAGCCTATCAGAGGTGGTGAAGGTGGAGCTGCTCAGCCTCAGTCTAAAGTGCCGCTGGGACCGATCACCGATGTCTAGTTCTTGTGTGTTAATAGCATGGAGCTTGTTTTGGTCAAGCTCTATGTTTCTGTGTTTGCAGATGATCCTTTGGAAGACACCACGCCTCTGTACCGCAGTCGGTAGTATCTAATAAAGTCATTGTGAACATTTACCATGGTTACAGTCATGCTTGAAAGTTTGTGAAGCCCTTGTGTGATGAAATTTTGAGTTTATACTATCAAATTGTGCCTTCTCTTGAAATAAAGGATGTATATATACCAATTTCATATGTTTTTAGAGGAATTTGTGCATGTAGTGAAATGAAAATATTTTAAAGGGAATTGCAGGTGCAAAAATAAGTGAACCTGCTCTTGCATCAGTTAAATCAAGTAGGTAAGTAGAATCTGGTGGGTAAATAATTCAGAATGAAGGTCAAAAGTCAGATCTTTGGGGAGGAGTTTGTGTGGCACGCCAATAAATACAGGTGAGAAACCTTGTCAGTTTGGTGTTAGAGAAAGAAAAACATGAGCATCAGTCCGGGGAAGGTTATAAAGTTATATCAAAAAGATTTGGGCTCTATCAGTCGACTGGGAGACAAATAATATACAAATGTAGAGCATTTAACATGACAGACTCTCTACCTAGAATTGGACTTCCTTCTAAAATATCACCATTGCTGCATCTGATGTCATTGTGCATCCGTCAACAATACGAACACTGAATAGGAAGAAGCCTCTACTGTCTAAAAAGAACAAGGCCGTTTGCCTTTTTTCCAGAGAGCATCTGAACAAACCTGAAGGTTTCTGGAAGTCTGTTCTCTGTTCTGTACTGTTTGGTTACAAATAAAAAATTTCATGCTTGGTGACAACCTAAAAGGAGAGTGTCATAGTCTGGGGCTGTTTTTCTTCCTCTGGACCTGGACATCATTTACGGAACCATGAATTCTGAGGGAAACCAGATAATTCTGTTGAACAAGACAACAGTGTGGCTTTGGACAATGTGACTGTGCGTGCTTGCCCCGCTACCCCCCATGGGAAATGTAGTCTCATTCAGACTCTAACAAATAATTATCAAAGGTAAAGGTTGAAGAAAGATCAACCTCTGGTCAAGTAACTAAGCCATAGAGTTACTTCAAAGTTACTGCTAGTTATCAGGAGCTAGCTAATGTTAGCCAGCTAGCAAGCTAAGCTCTGGTTTTATTCACAATATCCACGTTAGTCTGTCACGATGAGAGCTGACAACTGAGTCTAGCTAACATATGTGGATTTTGGAAATGGTACAAAGATTATTATTGATTAATTATTATTGAGTAATTTAAGTTGTCAAACTGCAGAGCTAAAGAAGAGAGTGAAGGTTAATGTGAACACTGTCACTGATCACAGGAGTTCGTCAAACCATCAATATCAGTTGTCCTTTTGGCTTCAAGTTGCTGATGTTCTTACCAGTTGCTGTACAGTTGAGTGGTCTTTCAAGCCCACAGTTATTTTTATGTAAAATTTTATTATTATGATAGTATTGCTATTAGATGGTGTGGTATTATTTCTGTTCTGCTGAGCGAGCAGTACAACCTTTTCTTTTTGTAGCAGTTGGTTGGTTAATTTGATTGTCTTGTGGCGTTTATTTCACAGCACTTAGTAACTTTGTTAAGAAGTAATATTTTAGTTGATATTTTAGTTGATAAAAGTTGATATCTACTATTACTCAATCACAAGTCAGTGTTGCACAGCTGTATCAACTCTGCCATGAACAAAGCTCACAAGTTATACTAACACTGATTTTTTATTCTCTTCTATATTGCTTCTGTATTGCTGGTACCAAACACGGACAAACAAAACATGAATTTCCCGTTGTAGATTGCTCCAAGATGAGCTAATCACAGCTCATCTTCAATGATATTCACTAATAAGTATTGCTGTCATGTAATCTAATTATTTTGTCATGGGCCTGCTGTTTTTTTGTCCAGGAAAGGTCAACAAGGCTCACGTCTGGGTGAACAGTGTAATGACTGTGTTCATCAGGGGACTCTGGAGCAGCAATAAGACCCCCAAACATCAAACAATCTACCAGGGAAGTTCCTGCTGCATGGTGTTCACTTCACAGCACTGGAAAATCACATTTTCGTAGATGTTCTGCATGTTGACTCAAGAAGTACTGCTCAGTGTATCTCACTCACACACACAGACATGCGCACACTTATCCTCTCAACCATTTTTTGTACTGTATGTCAATAAACAGCTATTTGATGAGGAAATCATGTTGTTTTTAATGTACAAAAGCACACTACGTTTTTGTTGAGCATGTGCTTTGAATTCAGGGAAATTACATTTTGTCTCCATTAAAATGTAATATTTTGTATGATAGATACAGTGGTATAGAGGATGCCCATTTACTTTCCTGTCAAGATTTTAAGAATATTTTTAACATGTGATGTAACAGAAAATGGGGTACTTTGGAGAGCTTCCAGCCATCCAACAAATATAGAGCATAAAATGATGAACAGTGATCATTATGACTCCATCTGTGCAGGTGAGGAGGAAAAGAGAATATTACAGCCTGTCACAAAACAGATGCAACAATTAAAACAATTTAGTCAGACTGCAAAACTAAGATTAATACCTTTATTTTCTTAACAATACACTTAAACAGTGGCTATAGAAATTGGCCTTAGCTGTGCTTATAAGCTTAAAATGTCAACATCAGACTGCCAATAGACCCATCTCAGATTAAACACTGACCTTGGAACTGTTAAAACTGAGGTTGCTATGATTCAACTGACCCCATTGCATGTAGCTAACCTAATCTGTATGGGGAATTCACTGAAGCCTTTATTAGATTAACCACTAATGCCGTTGTGTTTAAGGTGCTATGAAACAGGTACGAGTAGCTAGCCAGCTAAATTAGCCCACGGATAATGGAGGTTTATGACACGTTATGTCAGTGTCATGTTTCCAGCGCACACTGAGGTCACACTTGAACATGTTACAAATACAACATTCAGGTAAATAAATGCAGCATTCAGAATGTTCACTGGATGCCATCTTGGCTTGATGCAAACTAGATCCTCTGGGAATTATGGGAGGTAGCAAGAAGAATTGGCTTCCCTCGTGCCTATGCGCAGGGCACCGGTTGACTGTGTGCACTCAATTATAGGTTAGTGGCTCATAGTTCCATCTCAGCCTTCTTCCAAACTATCACAGTTAATAGGGCCATCTTTTTACAGCTCCAACAAAAGCATAAAGAGTCCATTTAATTTCTCCAAAAAGCTTGTGCAGCATAATCCAAGTGTTTTGTAGCCAAACAATAATACTGTGGTTCCACAAGTCCAATATTTAACGCATTATCTCCTATATGTTCCTCAACAATGACAATCACAATGAAAACGCTCAGGTCAGGATCAGAAATTAACTGGGGCTCTGGGCAAAAATGCCCTTGAAAGTACTTAAACTTCTCATGAAATTAGAAATGTGGGGACAAAAATGCCCCACCCCCAATAATGAGTACCCAATCTTGCATTTCACATTTTTATTCTGTCCCCTGTAGGCCACCGTAGGTGTTTTGTGGGAGCCTAAGACCGGTCAAGTCTTTCCTGGGCATTCTTTTTTTTTTACCCTGCTAGCTAATGTTAGCATACTCAGGCATTTTACAATACACATCTTATCCTGTGTGTTGATGAATGACTGTATCAGCAGTGCTTCCATGTATGTATTTGTGTAATATGCTACAAGCAGTAACATATTAACAGTTCAATTGCTAACATTAGCTAGTAGCCTCACATTACTGTATGCTCCATTGATGAGGTGGAGGCAGCTGATCAACTAGCTGAGATCACATTCATATAAAATGCTAATAAAATGATAACCTGGACTCTTAATAACCTGGTTCAGATATGTAATTTAAATCAGAAATTGAAAGAAAGAAATTAGGTATCTTTCAACACAGCGGTCGCTTTACCTCAGATATATTTACCTGCCATTTCTCCCATAATCCCTTCTCCTCCCTCTTTTCTATTCTCACTGTCTGATATGGCACTGATCTGGCAGGGGTGTATGTGTATGTGTATGTGTGTGTGTGTGTGTGTGTGTGTGTGTGTGTGTGTGTGTGTGTGTGTGTGTGTGGGGGGTCCTATCATCTTTTTTCCATCGTCTCAGGTAATTTCCCTCGAAACAAAAAAAAGTTCCCGACAAGCCTCTCCACGAGTTGAGAGATAGGAGATGACATTGTACAAAACAAGTCGCCTATCTTCCCCTTTCCTTCGCAAATAAACAACACACTCTGATACAGCGGCAGGACAGGCTGCTGTCGCTACACGGTCAAAATCTGTGTGTGTGTGGTCTTATTTTTCCTTGTGAGGACATTTCTATCCCTGTGAGGACCCTCATCCTTGTGAGGACCCTCACAAAGGTCCTCACAACTACAGTAATATCAACTGATCAAAAACATAAATTGACGAAAAATGTGCGTGCACGTACATGTTCCTTGCATGTACATACACTAAAGCAAGTGAAATACATTAACTAAGACCTTTCTAAATGAATCACTTGGATTAATACTGTAGCTACTGAGGGAGAAAGTTGAGGGGGGAAAGCATTTCAAAGCGGGGCAGAGCCATATATTTTTTGTAACATTGTTGGGAGACCGAGGAAGAGTGAGATCGACAGAGAGGATAAAACGATGTGTTATTATGTGTTGCAGTGTGTGATTGCGCGTGGAGAGGGAGAACAATATAGATAAGGCAGAAACAGATAGAGAGCTCGGGAAATAGGAAATAGTAAGAAATACCGAGTGCTGCCCTCAGAGGCTGCTAGTGTCTCAAATAAAAGACAGATGTGTCTCGCGTCTCATTGGTATTAATGCAGAATATAAGTGCTGCCTCTTCCACAGGTGGTACGCGACTTTGGTTTCCACACAACACGGCAAGCAGCACCTGTTTCCCCCACAAGAATTATATATCAAAGAAACTTTACACCACATGCCAACAGGTGTGCTATTCAAGTGATATGTCACAAGCTGGATTTAGCGCCGGGGGGGGGGGG